>OZ024859.1:4870523-5178023 GCA_964017155.1 Oasisia sp. SBJ-2009
GAGTAACATTCTGAAACCCCCATTTTTGGAGGTCTGCTTCTATGACGACAGAACGCATGTTACCTATCGTTCACATTTGGTATACAGCAATGACATTCAGGAAATAAACATGTCCTCGAATACATGCTATTTTTAGTTTTTGTATGATACTCATGCCGAAACATATATATATAATACCGCCCTAAATAGTGATTCCTACCAAATGTCGAGTAGCATACGTCTAGAGAGCGCTACCATGCATTTCACGGAGCAGCGCATTAAACTCACAACACATTCGTGCATTTAGGAGGTGTTCAGCTTCGACGATGCTCCAGGGTGCACCCCCTTCTCTGCTCTGACGTCACATGTGTCAACGGAATCTGAAGTAGACGTCATAATCGACCCTAGAAATGACGTTGCTTTGATGTTTTACTCTTCCGGCACGACAGGGACACCGAAGGGCGTCCTACGCACTCACTACAACATCGTGGCAGACATCCACCAAGAGAGGTGAGGAGACAACCACGGACATGGAGTGAATGTTTCCGGCAGCTGTTAAACAACCGAAAAATACTAACGTTGCATTTTGTTTCGCATACACAAACATTTGTCGTTCTAGTTTGATGGTCACTAAGTCGTAACGCATCTATTCTTTACCCACTTCCTTCAGTTGTTTGTTCTATTCTCCCTTTTCTGCCCTCCGTCCGTCCGTCCGTCCGTCCGTCCGTCCGTCCGTCCGTCCGTCCGTCCGTCCGTCCGTCCGTCCGTCCGTCCGTCCGTCCGTCCGTCCGTCCGTCCGTCCGTCCGTCCGTCCGTCCGTCCGTCCGTCCGTCCGTCCGTCCGTCCGTCCGTCCGTCCGTCCGTCCGTCCGTCCGTCCGTCCGTCCGTCCGTCCGTCCGTCCGTCCGTTCGTTCGTTCGTTCGTTCGTTCGTCCGTCCGTTCTCACCCTCTCACCCTCTCACCCTCTCACCCTCTCACCCTCTCACCCTCTCACCCTCTCACCCTCTCACCCTCTCACCATCTCACCATCTCACCATCTCACCATCTACCCCTATCCCCCTCTCCCCCTCTCCCCCTCCCGCTCTCCCCCCTCTCCTTCTCTCCGTCTCTCCCTTTCTCCCTCTCTCCCTCTCTCCCTCTCTCCCTCTCTCCCTCTCTCCCTCTCTCCCTCTCTCCCTCTCTCCCCCTCTCCCCCTCTCCCGCTCTCCCTCTCTCCCTCTCTCCCTCTCTCCCTCTCTCCCTCTCTCCCTCTCTCCCTCTCTCCCTCTCTCCCTCTCTCCCTCTCTCCCTCTCTCCCTCTCTCCCTCTCTCCCTCTGTCCCTCTCTCCCTCTCTCCCTCTCTCCCTCTCTCCCTCTCTCCCCCTCTCCCCCTCTCCCCCTCTCCCCCTCTCCCCCTGTCCCCCTGTCCCTCTCTCCCTCTCTCCCTCTCTCCCTCTCTCCCTCTCTCCCTCTCTCCCTCTCTCCCTCTCTCCCTCTCTCCCTCTGTCCCTCTGTCCCTCTGTCCCTCTCTCCCTCTCTCCCTCTCTCCCTCTCTCCCTCTCTCCCTCTCTCCCTCTCTCCCTCTCTCCCTCTCTCCCTCTCTCCCTCTCTCCCTCTCTCCCTCTCTCCCTCTCTCCCTCTCTCCCCCTCTCCCTCTCTCCCTCTCTCCCTCTCTCCCTCTCTCCCTCTCTCCCTCTCTCCCTCTCTCCCTCTCTCCCTCTCTCCCTCTCTCCCTCTGTCCCTCTCTCCCTCTCTCCCTCTCTCCCTCTGTCCCTCTCTCCCTCTCTCCCTCTCTCCCTCTCTCCCTCTCTCCCTCTCTCCCTCTGTCCCTCTCTCCCTCTCTCCCTCTCTCCCTCTGTCCCTCTCTCCCTCTCTCCCTCTCTCCCTCTGTCCCTCTGTCCCTCTCTCCCTCTCTCCCTCTCTCCCTCTGTCCCTCTGTCCCTCTGTCCCTCTGTCCCTCTCGCCCTCTCTCCTTATTTCCCTCTCTACCTTTCTCTACCCCTCTCTCCCCCTCCTCTTTCCCCCTCTCTCCCTCTCCCCCTCCCTCCTTCCCTCCTGCAAACATAAACAAATGCCATATTCATTGTTCATTTTCGCCGTCGACGTCATTACGTTCAAACCGAGTATTGTGATTCAGACATCCTTCAATCGCTATCAGCCGCTCTCCAGGTTCAGAGGTGTATATAGGTATACTTCCGTTCTTCCACGCCTATGGTTGCGTTGCCTTTACGCATTGCTGCCTTGACAGCGGAGACTCAGTCGTCGTGATTCCAAAATACGTCGCAGAAAATGTCTTCAAAGTCATGCAAGTGTATAAGGTAATTACCACAATCACATCACACCTTTCCTAATTGCATGCAGCTGTAGTCAACCGAGAAGGGGAATACCACATGGCTATAGACCATGTCCAGACGCCACCTTCGATTATTTCTGGTACTTAACTACTGTCGATTGCTTACGCCAGTACGCCACACTCAATTACTTATGCCACTACTCCACCGTCAATTACGTATGCCACTACTCCACCATCAAGTACTTATGCCACTACGCCACCGTCAATTACTTATGCCACTATGGCACCGACAATTACGTATGCCACTACGCCACCGTCAATTATTTATGCCACTATGCCACCGTCAACTACTTATGCCACTATGCCACCGTCAATTACTTATGCCACTATGCCACCGTCAATTACTTATGCCACTACGCCACCGTCAATTACGTATGCCACTATGCCGCCGTCAATTACTTATGCCACTATGCCACCGTCAATTACGTATGCCACTACGCCACCGTCAATTACGTATGCCACTACGCCACCGTCAATTACGTATGCCACTACTCCACCGTCAATTACGTATGCCACTACTCCACCGTCAATTACGTATGCCACTACTCCACCGTCAGTTACGTATGCCACTATGCCACCGTCAATTACGTATGCCACTACGTCACCGTCAATTACTTATGCCACTACGTCACCGTCAATTACTTATGCCACTACGCCACCATCAATTACTTATGCCACTATGGCACCGTCAATTAGTTATGCCACTACGCCACCATCAATTACTTATGCCACTATGGCACCGTCAATTACGTATGCCACTACTCCACCATCAAGTACTTATGCCACTACGCCACCGTCAATTACTTATGCCACTATGGCACCGACAATTACGTATGCCACTACGCCACCGTCAATTATTTATGCCACTATGCCACCGTCAACTACTTATGCCACTATGCCACCGTCAATTACTTATGCCACTATGCCACCGTCAATTACTTATGCCACTACGCCACCGTCAATTACGTATGCCACTATGCCGCCGTCAATTACTTATGCCACTATGCCACCGTCAATTACGTATGCCACTACGCCACCGTCAATTACGTATGCCACTACGCCACCGTCAATTACGTATGCCACTACTCCACCGTCAATTACGTATGCCACTACTCCACCGTCAATTACGTATGCCACTACTCCACCGTCAGTTACGTATGCCACTATGCCAACGTCAATTACGTATGCCACTACGTCACCGTCAATTACTTATGCCACTACGTCACCGTCAATTACTTATGCCACTACGCCACCATCAATTACTTATGCCACTATGGCACCGTCAATTAGTTATGCCACTACGCCACCATCAATTACTTATGCCACTATGGCACCGTCAATTACTTATGCCACTATGCCACCGTCAATTACCTATGCCACCGTCAATTACTTATGCCACTATGCCACCGTCAATTACTTATGCCACTATGCCACCGTCAATTACGTATGCCACTACGCCACCGTCAATTACGTATGCCACTGATTTGGATCACTTCCGAACGTTACTTTATTGTCCATCGTCACTGTTCCTGAACTATATCAGGTAAAAACGCTTCCCGTTTTAATATTGCATTAATTTGAAACGCTTTTTAATATGCCTGTAATACAATTTGACATTACACAACATTTCAAACGCACGCTACATTTCGCGTCAATTATTCCTATTATTCAACTGTTTGATGCCGCCAAAATGCGAATACACCTACTGGCCGAAAGATGGCGCCGCTTCTGATATAAAGAAAGAATTAATGATTCACCCCATGTTGAAGACTGCAGTGTAACTTTCATACTTAACCCATTACCTTCTCTGTGTGGCTGCCGGCCTACTTGTTATCGGTAGTATGAAATCAATTAATATAACGGCTGTTATATGTTTTGTTGATATCGCACGACTTCCCCAGTTCCGTCCGCCATCTTTGCTTCAGGGACTACGGGCATCCTGTTTCCCAGTCCATATTTTAATGATCGCTACAGAAGCCTGACACTTCTCGTAATCTTCTATGTTCATTAAACCAACATAGCCTGCAGTAACATAAAACATTACATCTAATTACTAAAATGGACAAAACACTAGTTGTAAACTAACAATGTCATATTGCATCCACGTTGGCAATGAAAACGGGTCCGTTTTGTAGACGTGTCATCCAATTCTGCAGTACAACGGCCGCCTGGTCCAACCAAGTTCACCCTCTGTCTCTCTTCAAAAGTCACGTTTTTGTGACATACGATTATTTATCACTTACCGGAAATATTTGAGAATCAACAGTTTACATATGCTCTCGAATGTCGACGTGTTTAGCGTCCTATTTCTATATAAATATACTGACTTGTAGGCAAAAAGTGCTCGAGTAGATACCTGGAGATAGTGCTAGCGTATGTTGATGTAACAAGAATAGATAATTGCGTGTTGTCATCTCACGTGCGAACCCGCTGTAGAGCTTACATTTTCCCGGTGTTATAAACGTTCCGATTGACGTTTCGGCGCATGCGCAATAAATGTAAAATCGTTAATAGGCAGCGAAAGGACAATGCATTTGTGGTATAAATACTACGGGTTGTTCGTTAGGATGTATATAACATCTGTGCGAAGTTATTTTTTTTCGCAAATTAACACGAGACAAACAAGTTTTTAGACATGTTTTGATAGCAAGTGTAAATCACGTTACTGTAGTGCGCCATAATCCGTGACAGTGATTTAAAAAAACGTAAGATGTTATTGTGTTGAACGACATTTTAAGCACCTCTTCACAGTAATCATCACAGGACAGTTGACGAAAAGCCCGTACGTGGCATTTATACCAAAAATGTTTTGACATTTCGCTCCACATTGATGATTTTACATTTATCCCGCATGCGCAGAAACGAAGGGTTGACACTTGAACCAAGCAGGAAACTTACAGCTGATCTAAACAGCGATAGCCACCATTTAAAACATATGTCACTCGTATCTTAATATATATGTAGACTCTGTGGCCTAAACGGGTGTCTCCAAAAACAAAGAACAATAAAGGTTACTAGAGTCTTCTTATTGTGTATCGTGCTGGTTTGGTGTATATATTATTATGAATGAATTTAGATTGTATATAGTTGGAGTATAAGTATCCGTGTACGCATGTGTATTTCAATAATAATTATACATTGTTCATAAATACGCACCATTAGGCATTAGGCATACACATCATAAACAGTGTAATGTGAAATCTGCTACGTCGTCTTGATCATATTTGTGAAGTCTAAATTAACTCTTTTTAATTCCTACTCCGGTTTACAAATGTCGACACAAAGCCCATCTCAATCCTAAGCAAATACTGGCTGGCTGGCTGGCTGGCTGGCTGGCTGGCTGGCTGGCTGGCTGGCTGGCTGGCTGGCTGGCTGGCTGGCTGGCTGGCTGGCTGGCTGGCTGGCTGGCTGGCTGGCTGGCTGGCTGGCTGGCTGGCTGGCTGGCTGGCTGGCTGGCTGGCTGGCTGGCTGGCTGGCTGGCTGGCTGGCTGGCTGGCTGGCTGGCTGGCTGGCTGGCTGGCTGGCTGGCTGGCGCCATCAACTGCTTCTGCCCCGATTTGCTCGAGTTCTACCAGCCAATCAGAACATTGCGATCGTCATCAGAGTCCCTACTGGTTGTACACAGGGCACATCTCCGCCAGTTCGGTGATCGAGCGTTCTGCATCGCTGCTCCTCACTTATGGAATGATCTACCACGCAATATGCGAACATGTGATTCATTATACCAGTTCAAAAGACTCCTTAAAACTTATTTATTCAAAAGAGCTTTTTACTCATGAACATTGATGGACGTTTGAAGTTGTTAGGATTTATTTATTTATTTATTATTCTGAGCTGCTTTTAGTAGTTTTACATTTATACATGTATTATAATTATTGTAAGTCTTTTTTTAATTATAATAAATATGTGCATTTTTATGATAATTTATTTCGATATTTGATGCCATGTTTTTATGATTTGTAACTTTTAGCCTCTTTCTACGATTTGTAACAGCGCCTTCCAACAAGGTAACTTGGATTTATGGCGCTATATAAATACTTTTATTATTATTATTATTAATGTTGTTGTTGTTGTTGTCGTTGTCGTTGTCGTTGTCGTTGTCGTTGTCGTTGTCGTTGTCGTTGTCGTTGTCGTTATCGTTATCGTTATCGTTATCATTATCATTATCATTATTATTATGCAGGTAACAGTGCTGATGGCCGTGACGCCGATAGTCTTCGACTTGGTCCGCAGACAAGACGTCGCCGACATCCTCGCCCACGTCCACACAATCCTCAACTCAGCCGCGCCGCTCGCGCCGGACGTACAGCGACAGCTCAAACTAGTCGCAAGCGTCCGTAGAGTTCAACAGGGTAACTGACCTTTACATCACGCGACATTTACACATCTGTGACTGTACAAATCAGAACAGCTCTCCGAGACCTGATCTGCTTCCTACGAAAAGCTCCGTAAAACCACACAAAACTGTTGCAAAACAATGTTTGTTCGCGCATTGCGTCGTATATGTTGTTGACATTCGGGCCCCAAGTGTGTGTTTATGACATAAGCAGAAGGCAAGGTTGTTAAAGCGACAATTGTAGGCCATCCGCGCACACTAGGGTTGTGTATCAGGCTTGTTGAACGCAACATTGCAGACTCACCATCTACATATTTCTAATAGCACGACAATTATATATCGAAAAGATCAACAGACACGGTAAATTCAATGTGAACTATGATTTATTTAGAAGTAATTATTATTCTTCCTCCTTACACACTTGCGAGGTTGAGGCTGCTCTGTCTGTCCCGACCTCTTGAAGACGCGACGTCTATCTACTCATGCCTTCCTATAACTCAGTCCGTGCTACAGCAGTGTCAAGGATTTTGATGTGGGCGACGTTTTCGAGGCACTCGAGGTTTTCGACGGTCTGAACGAAAGAACAAAAACGATTAAGCTTACCTACCTTCGTACCCAGTTCATACAGTCACAATAGCGTCAGTGTGAATGAGTACGCATTCCGCTCGTTAGGCGCCGATACCTTGTGTGAATAATGCATAATATTTATGCATTCCTCTAGTCTTCGGCATGACCGAGACTGGCATCGTCTTGATGCCGGAATGGGATGACGACTCCAGCGACGGGTCCGTTGGTCTACCCGGCAGCAACACGGAGTGCAAGGTACGTGTGCTCACGTCTTCTGTCTTCGTCTGACTGTCGGCAGTCTTCGTCAGACTCCCCTACTCGTGTATCTAGCAGATGGCCGCTGAAATATATTCACGTTGTTTGCAACTACCTTGGTAGTGGTCGTGGTCGTTGTCGTTGTCGTGGTAGTGGTAGTTGTAGTGGTAGTGGTAGTGGTAGTGGTAGTGGTAGTGGTAGTGGTAGTGGTAGTGGTAGTGGTAGTGGTAGTGGTAGTGGTAGTGGTAGTGGTAGTGGTAGTGGTAGTGGTAGTGGTACTACTGGTAGTGGTAGTGGTAGTGGTAGTGGTAGTGGTACTACTGGTAGTGGTAGTGGTAGCAGTAGCGGTAGCTGTAGCAATAACAGTAGCAGTAGCAGTTGTAGTAACAGTAGCAGTAGCAGTAGCAGTAGCAGTAGCAGTAGCAGTAGCAGTAGCAGTAGCAGTAGCAGTAGCAGTAGCAGTAGCAGTAGCAGTAGCAGTAGCAGTAGCAGTAGCAGTAGCAGTAGCAGTAGCAGTAGCAGTAGCAGTAGCAGTAGCAGTAGCAGTAGTAGTAATGTCATTAAAATCACACTGTACGAAAACAATGTTTACATTATATTTATTTTCGCCCTTCCAGATCGTTGATCCACAAACAGGAAAAGAATTAGCTCCACACCAGACTGGGGAGTTACTAATTCGTGGGCCAACGGTGATGAAAGGTTATTTTAAGGCATCCTCGTCTGACGGGGATCTTGATTCAGATCGCTGGTTGCACTCAGGTAGGTGATTATACTACCAAAGCCCTGTACATATGTGTGTATGTATATAAAGATATATATATATATATATACAAAGATATATAAAGATATATATATATATATACATATATATATATATATATATATATATATATATATATATATATATATATATATATATACATATGTGTGTGTGTGTGTGTGTGTTTGAGTATATTAGTACTCCTCTGTGGGTCATGTTTTCGATTGTATAATAATGTAACCGTACCATGGCATTACACATGGACAGTTTGTGACAGAATGCTTTCATGGTAGAAACATTTTAATTTAGCCTGGGCAAAATCATGCCTTACACTGTACATGGAGACAAATAATAATTGCTCACTTTGCTCAAGTTGAAATGGCGTTATTCCTTGTTGATCATAAGCTGAAATGTTCCATTTAGGTGATTTGTTATAATGACAATAGTAACCCCTGCGTGCAGGAGACATGGTCCATTGCGACGACTACGGTCGGTTTTACATTGTGGACAGGTTCAAGCAACTTATCAAGTACAACGGCTTTCAGGTTGGTGAACAACTAATATACGGAATTTCAATATCATTCCATGCTTATGAGCTCCTTAATCCAATTTTGCGCTTTTAGTTCGCTCCCTAAATCAAGTAAGCGCGTTGTGAGCGAATCTTCGCGGTGTGCGGGCTACTTAACTGTGATCTTGTGTTTTGGAAGCTGTCAACAATAGGATGCTATACGGGGACACTTCCATGGCGGATCTTTCTGTCTTTAAAAACGTTCCTTATATTTTAATAAATATTCCAAGAACACAGTGCGAAATAAATATTATGAAGTTTATCAATTACACACACGCACACACATACACACACTAAGACACGTGGGTTTGTGTGTTTGTGTGTGTGTGTGTGCTTGCGTGCGTGCGTGCGTGTGTGTGTGTGTGTGTGTGTGTGTGTGTGTGTGTGTGTGTGTGTGTGTGTGTGTGTGTGTGTGTGTGTGTGTTGTGTGTATGTATCCTATTTGTAGTTACCAATAAAATGTTCCGTATAAACTGGAAATCGAGAGTAGAACATACGCCACGAACTGTTCTTTACCAAATAGCTGCAGGCCGTACATAAGCACGAGTTTTTTTTATTGATTCATGTTGTAACTTTCTATCATTAATATTATTCGTGGCAGGCAGGCGAATTAATTGACAAGTTGGTGTTAGTGAAATACTTGCAATTTTCTTTCAATGGGCAAAATTTTCACATGGATAGTGTATAACGCCCGGAAAAATGCAAGCGCGACAACGCCAAGAGATCAGCCAGTGAAAATCCATTTAACAGGTAATTCCGTCGAATCTGGAGAACGTATTACTAAGTCACCCGTCCGTGGCGGACGCCGGTGTCATTGGACTACCGGACCCACGGGCTGGCGAACTTCCCGCTGCTTTCGTCGTGTTGAAGGCCGGAGTGACGACAACAGAAGCCGACATCAAGGCTTTCGTAGACGGTGAGTGCACGGTGAATTTGTTCTACGCCGCAATTGTTCCAGATTATTTTGAAACTTTTTATTAATTTTAACTATGAATACAGTACATTGCATTGTTCGTAACATCTAGACACAACTTAATTGTTATGCACTGCGTAATTAACATATTGAAGATCAATAATATTTAAAGTCAGTATAATATTACGAAAATTAGGCATATAAACTACTCAACAAAAGAAAGCTGTAATTCCAATAAACGGTTGATATTATAATATATGGCGACACACACCAACACATTTGGTATCATTGGATGCAGTTCTGGATTAAGGATTAATCAATGCAGCCATGCTACATTGACACCGTTATCTATATGCCCAAAATGGGATATGTACAGGTGAGATCTGGTCCCAAAAGTGACACGTTCAATATTTGTTAGGAATCATTTTGTAAATTGTCAACAAAACAAAGCTTGTGCTAATGATATGTTGACCATATTGGAAGTATTATAATTATGACAAGGATTGAACAGGAATGTTATTACAACAACCACAGGGTTAGTTGGATTGAATAAACGTATACCTATAATTATCTTGGAAACGTCGTCACCGCGACAGTTACATGACACATGTAACTTGTCAATTTAAACGAAATCAATTGTTAATGTTCTGAGATGACAATCAATATTAACATATGATATAACGCATCAACATAAGTTGTACGTGCCTTGGTTGTGAGTGGAATTTACAAATATATCATTGTGAATGTCTTGCAGAGAAAGTCGCCGCGTACAACAGACTGCGAGGGGGCGTGACGTTCATAGAGAAAGTGCCGAGGTCACCAAGTGGCAAGATCCTTCGGCGCCAACTGAGAGACGAAACTCTTGGAAAACTCAATCGTACATAAAAACTCTAAGCCTGAGTTTTTTCCACATACGTATTAAATCTGTTTTACTTGCAAAGAAAGTTGCTCCGTACAACAGGCTGTGAGGAGGCGTGACGTGACGTTCACAGAGAAAGTGCCGAGGTCACCAAGTGGCAAGATCCTTCGGCGCCAACTGAGAGATGAAACTCTCAAACATTAAACATTCGATCACATTTCTTATATACTACGATGTGTCCTGTTTACAGATATATAATAACTATCCTCTGCGTCGCTATTTTGATTTACAAACTATTTTTAGATGGTCGCCAATGACTATCCAACCTTTCCTTTCCAGCATCAGTTGTATACGAGATGAATAATCTACATACATTTTATTCCTCATGGGTATCATATATCAGAGTCATTATTAGTACTCATTAGTATTATACTAAATAGTGATTATTCTTAAACCGGAAATTGTGTGATCGGAAAATGCGCTAGGTTCAATGTTCATGTCATGTACAACAAAACATCATATACAAAAAAATCCGATAAATAATCAAAGTTGCCATGTAGTTATACATATACAATAAAATCCGATAAATAATAAAGTTGCCATGTAGTTAATAGAAGAATACTGTTTCACCACATGCATTTACCGACGTAACTTTTTAACACTTAACATACATACACACGCACGCACGCACGCACGCACGCACGCACGCACGCACGCACACACACGCACGCACGCACGCACACACACACACACACACACCCACACACACACACACACACACACACACACACACACACACACACACACACACACACACACACACATGTATAAACTAATATACATACATATAAAAGTTAAGGAAGTAAACAATGGATAATATAAAATACGTCCTAAAGCGCTCCATTGAACGACCCGGTGGACATCCAATCTCAACAAAATTGCTACCGTGTAGTCAATGCTTTTCCAATAGTCATTAAAAAAACTAACAAGCAACCGGGCTGTAATCGATGTTTTACAAATTATCGATCGATCGATCTTGATTCGTCGACCCAGTTCACCTATCTGCCAATTGAGGCGCCACTCTCTGGTTACGTATTATAAGCTTCACATACATTTATTCCGGTGTAATGTTATTTTCGATGTCGATGTGACGTCACAACTAACCAAGGTAGAAACCCTTTTGTTTAAATTCCTTTGTTTGGCGTATGTTATAATCGTGACGTCACGTCGACACCGAGAACGCCGCCGCCAGGGTATCTAAGTTTGACAGCCGTTTAAAAATGGATGGAACTTGTAAAACGAAATCAAGAATGTCTGAAATGCGCATGACTGAATCCTATGCAAATGGAGCGTAGTATCTCAATTGGAAAATGGGCACTCGCCGCCAAATTCGTGCCGAAACGTACAGAACACCGAAAACGTCACGATTGTAGATATACGCTTACATTTTTCCGGCTTTATAAACGTTCTGCGCATGCGCGATATATGTAAAATCATCAATGTGCAGCGAAAAGACAAAGCATTTATGGTATAAATACTACGGATTGTTCGTTAGGATGTATATAACCTCTCAGCAAAGTTATTTGTCTCAAATTAACGCGAGGCAGACAGGTTTTGAGGCATAATTTGATAACAAGCGTAAATCACGTGACTGTAGTGCGCCATTAGCCGTGATAGTGCACAGTGACTCCACCAGGAGTGTTGGCCAGTATACCGACAAGACAAGACAAGACAAGACAAGACAAGACAAGACAAGACAAGACAAGACAAGACAAGACAAGACAAGACAAGACAAGACAAGACAAGACAAGACAAGACAAGACAAGACAAGACAAGACAGTGATTTAAAAAAAAAACTAATATTTTATTGCATTGAATGACATTTTAAGAAACTCTTCACAGTAATCATCACAGGAGAATTAGCGAACAGCTCGTAGCATTTATACCGAAAATGCTTTGTTGTTTCGCTGGACATTAATGATTTTACATTTACTGCGCATGCGCAGAAACGTCAATCGGAACGTTTTTAACGACCGAAAAAATGTAAGCGCGACAACGCTAAACTACCGGGAAATGGAAGCTTTCAAAAGTTACCTCGATCGTTGGGATCGGACGTACGAAGTGGCTTTGAATTGTACATTTTATTGCTCCCTTATCTATGTTATGATAACCTCGTGGAACTAAGATATTACTCTGTCTCCAACACGCACGCATTACTCACGTTGGGGATATATCGAAGAAATTGAATGCTGGCGAACCGAAGCTGCTAGACGCTCGAGGAGCCTTAACGCTCTTGGCAGACACTGACTGTCTAGCCTTCCGCTGTTCGCGCGCTGCACGCCGGGTCTTCCGTTTCTCTTCCAGTTGTCTTCTCAAGCGTTCCTCCTCTTCCCGCTTCTCTCGTTCCATCCGCATGTAACTGACGCAAACGACACATTTCATTAAGCAGACGTCCAACATTGTGTGGACGTTAATTCTAGAAATTAATCAGCGTCCGATATGTTGCTCTGCCATAAAAGTATCTATAACGTCGCACATTCTCAACACCAACACCAGTAATTACTGCAAATCCCGATGTTTGCCTTAAATGGAATAAAAACCCTCTTGCTTGAATTTATATTATGATTTTGCGATATATCCTCACTTATACAAGGAAAAAAATTCAATTAATTAATAATTCCACAATACACGCTATGCACGTGTGCGTGTGTGTGCGTGTATGTTTATATGTGTGTGTATGTGTGTGTGCATGTGTGTGTATGCATGTGCGTATGCGTGTGCGTATGCGTGTATATACAATATTCTATGTGTGTTTGTATGTGTACGTGTGCGTGTGCGTGTGCGTGTGCGTGTGCGTGTGCGTGTGCGTGTGCGTGTGCGTGTGCGTGTGCGTGTGCGTGTGCGTGTGCGTGTGCGTGTGCGTGTGCGTGTGCGTGTGCGTGTGCGTGTGCGTGTGCGTGTGCGTGTGCGTGTGCGTGTGCGTGTGCGTGTGCGTGTGCGTGTGCGTGTGCGTGTGCGTGTGCGTGTGCGTGTGCGTGTATGGCGTGCCTACGTGCTCCAGAAGAATGCGACAAAGACAGCCGCGACGACGGGCGCCAGACAAGCTATCACTAGAAAGGCGACCGAATGAATTTGTATTATGGGCTTGGCTGTCGACGCCCGCGGGATAGTAACACTTTCTGCAATCAGAAGGTGGAATTTGGCAGCACAGGCAAAGCAAATAGGAACTTCACTTCACTGGAGAGCGTAGTGATGTGACCAAACGTGTTCATGTACGTTGTTACGTGAATGTATGGTAAGGGTTATCAACTACATTATTTATTCAAGCCAGAAAGAGATGATGGTGGCATCGTTTTGTTATATTGATATTATTCCGCATTAACTATATATATATATATATATATATATATATATATATATATATATATATATATATATATATATATATATATATATATATATATATATATATATATATAAGGAGACAACCCTTTATCTAGCATCAACGCGTGTCCGTGAATGGCTTAAGCAGTAACTTACCTAACTCTTTTAGGAACGGCTTTACATTCAAGCAAAACTCGGAGGGTTTTGGAATCGGTATAGTGTTGCACACAATCACTAGAAGCGAATCACTTTCAAACATTGGCTTCGTGAGAACGATGGAGTCGTGGTGCCCAAGTGTTTTCTCGGTCGATGAGTTCACCCATACGTATTTACTCGGCTCCGGGTTGGAGTCAACAACAACGTGTATGAATTCTCCAACAGAATAAGTATCATTACTGTCTGGCGTGAACCTTAGAGATCGCGGAGAAACTGCAAAGATAGAAAACATGTCTGTGTTTGTCTTAGGTCTTATACCACTGACTGACGCCTGCCTTAGTGGGCGAGACATGAAAATTACTGCGCAAACTATAGCCATAAGCATGAAGCATTGAAGAGGTTGTAGAAACTGTTGCACTGCCGGCATACAGCCGAAAAGCACATTGCAGATACGTGAACTCGGGCATACCTTCCCTACTGCCTTGAACTCCATCACGGGGATCATGTGTTCATCATCAAATTGCAAGAAATGACATGACTGAAGACGTTCATATGGCTTATGTTTGCCAAAGGTCTTTAAAAAATCGTGTGTAGGTGACGTTATTATAAAAGGCAAGTTTTTATATAGCGCAGTATCCAGTCCTCAGGACCGTTCAAAGCGCTTTACACTTTACTTCCCTGACAGACCTGTTCACTCAGACAACATCTCGGCTCTTCTCTGGGAAGCATCCAGCCATATGCTACAATAAATGCGCGAAGGCTGCTCGTACACATATCCACCACTGTCTATAGCCAGATACTCATTTATACAGCTGAGTGAACTAGAGCAATGTAGAGTGAAAAAACTTGCACAAGGTTTTAACACCGGAGCACAGGATTCGAACCCGGGTTCTCGTAGTCGAGAGTCCGAAGCTCTACCCCTGAGCCACTGCGCTCTATTATGATGATGAGTAACTGTTCCTTCGTAGCGCCGTGGAAATCTATATGTCGCATTCAGTCCCACCAAAGTGTCTTTCATCACGTATCTCTTTCACTAGTTGTCTTCGGGTCGTGTTGTCGGTGCGTCATGTCAGCCTGTTGCCTGTCTCTCTGTTGACTTGATGATGACCATGAGACAACTACACCTCACCATCCCTTCCGGGGATGGCCTTCTCAAGCGGCCAACCCACTCGCTCTACCTTGTATGAACTGTGCCGAGAACAACACACAGGACGACGCAGTGTCCAAGGAATAAAGACACGTAATATCCCGCTACATGCGAACAATGGTGACAAAGAAACTCCAATATTTGCCTTTATGAGTCAAAAGATGTCACCGAAGAGCACGTGAATTGATGTATTGGCCATGCATGAACTAAGATGTGACAGATGTCTTCAGTGCCTGGTGTACGTGCAACACACACAGACCAGAAGAATACAGAAGGCAGTTGTTGTCTCGCGATAGTTCCTCACGATACTTCCTAACGATACTTCCTCACGATACTTCCTCACGTCCACGGTCATGATTTGGAGTTGCTCTGTTTCATATTCGTGTCCAGACGTATGTCTTAACATTGGACTTATTCTCAAACGTCTTGGAGGTTGACGTACAGGCTGTTACTGACCAATGCTACACCGGTCATCACCAAATTGCGTTTTCACATTGCAAGATTCTGCGCAATGGAGAAAGTCGTTTCTGAAAATGGAACACAGTTCAGGTTTTTCGCAAAAAAAGACAATTTGAACATGTCGCATCGATTACTCGCTAGCCCAGTCAACGGAAAAGTGGAAAACGAGAGAAGACGGCTAAGCAGATCATGCGGAATGCAACTGATGTTAAGGCCTACGTGTATTTGGCGTGCCTGGACTATCGAAATACACCTACAGATTGCCCGCTCAACTAATGTTCGCAGGACTAGCTGGAACACACCACTCTTGCCACTGTTACTGCAGCACAACGCGATGCTCCTGGACACACCAAGCGACCTAAGGAGAAACAAGCATAGCTGTGCAATCGTACTAGTACGAATTCAAGAAGCCAGACGCCTCTCCAATCAGAGGCGTATCTCGGGGGATTTCTCGTTGCCTGGAAACCCCTCCCCCAGCAAATTCCACATTGTGGTAACGTGCAGTGAGTGCAACATCTAACAGTACGGTGAAACCCGTTTGGGAAACCCCCAGCATATCTACGCAGGTATCTCTGGACATCAGGTCGTACATATTTGGAATGACGACCCGATCTACAGAAGAAACAGCACACAAACACGCCAGAGCACTCCTGTGATGGTCTAGACAACGATATCTCTCCAACCAGTGTATTGTGAACCATATTTCGACATGTTTCCAACCAATATATTGTGACCCACGGGTCGACATATCTCTAACCAATGTATTGTGAACCACATGTCGATATATCTCTAACCAATGTATTGTGAACCACACGTCGATATATGTCTCTAACCAGTATATTGTGAACCACACGTCGATATATGTCTTTAGCCAGTATATTGTGAACCATACGTCGATATATGTCTCTAGCCAGTGTACTGTGAACCACACGTCGATATATTTCTCTAGCCAGTATATTGTGAACAACACGTCGATATATGTCTCTAGCCAGTGTATTGTGAACCACACGTCGATATATGTCTCTAGCCAGTATATTGTGAACAACACGTCGATATATGTCTCTAGCCAGTGTATTGTGAACAACACGTCGACATGTCTCCATGCAGTGCAGGTCAGATACAAATAATGTTTCATGACGTACAAAGTGGAGCACTTAGCCTACTATACAAAGAATGAGGTACGACGACCCTGCGTTAACTGTGGTGATATTACCAACTGGAGATTAGTATATATACTGAGCTTGCCGGACAACAGAATCGACGCCACGCTGTGTACTGTTGGTGCCATGCGTTCTTGCGAACAACAATTCTGAAGTTCTGAATGGCAAAATAAAGTTATCTATAAATGGAGTTGAGACGTTGTTATTATAACGAGATGGGCTGTTTAAGTCCATTGACACCTCGTGTCCATTAAATGTACATGAATATTGACATAGTACTCTATCTTGCCTTAAAGAATGTTATCCTTAGCAGGATCCATTTCCCTATAAATTGTATAGTCATGTAAACTGGCAAGCACTAATTAATACAATATAATGACTGTTCATAAGATAAATATTAATTTGATCCTTTACATGGTGTTCATAAATACAGTTCTGTTTGTAAATAAAATTATTGCTTATATGCATATAAGTACGCAGTTTGTACAGTTGAACAGATGTTATATCCACACAGTCCTGTATTGATATCTTCCAAGAAATGAACGTAGTTTAAGTACTGTTCATGCCATTCAACCATGCGCTACATGTTTCACGTAGAACGCATTACATAGTGTAGAGTGAAGAAACTAAAGCAATTAATGCTTGGCACGCGCAGTGAAAGCCACTAAGTAGGAAAGCGTGGCAATCTAGTGATATGTCAACAAAACATTACATTTGGGCTACACGACGGTGTAAATTGCTTCTTGTATGTGCAAATAAATATATGATGAGTAATCAAGGAAAGGCCCGTTTTCGCAGTTACGATGATCTGCCAACTGTATGCTTACATTTACTGCAGCGCACGAGAAAAAAACTTAGGCAGAACAGCAAACTAGCCACAGTTAAACATGCAGTGTGATTACCCACGTCGATGGCGCGGACAACCAATACTCACAGTAAACCACTTGCACAGTTGTGTAGTTCACCCTGTACACATCCGTATTGTTAGGTATGTTATCTGCAACCTGGAGCTTTTCCTCTTTCCAAGGTTTGGGCTGATCAAAATACGTTCGACAGCTGACCTTCTGTCCATTGTGAGAACTGTTCAGGTGAATACTAATCATGTACTTAACCTTATGTGCATTTGTTTCGTTAATGGCTTGTATCACCATGTTGTTCAACGTCCATTCCATGACTGGGGCCCACTTTCCCCAGTAGTCAACCTCACATGTGTACGTAATCGTGTAATCTTCTGGTGCTGCGTTATTTTCATAGCTGCTTCCACATAGAGGACTTGAATCTGAAATAAATAATAATAATAATATGTTTATTTGATATAGCGCCACATCCATAATCGTTCGTGGCGCTTCACAACATATTACAATTTAAAAGACATTAAAAGATATATGTATACAATAAGACAAATACTACTGTTTTAAAATAAATGTAAAAAAATATGTATAGGTATATAAATAAATAAAATTAGTACGGTATTAAATAGCGTAGCACTTTTAAATTAATAAATAAATTACGTATTAGTCATAAAAATACATAATAATCGGTCTACTGTATAACTACATCGCAATGATACTGATAAATGACGGTATATGTATAATTATTAGTAGTACTAAACAGCTAAGTATATGTTAAAACTGTTAAAAATAATAATAATAATTACGTAACAATAATGTCAATAAATAAGTGTATAATTATGTATTGATAATATTACCAATTAATCTAGTAAAAAATAATAATGTTCATGTCAATTTACACTAATATGCAATATAAAAAAGTGTCTTCAGTAGATGTTTGAAGCTGATATGACGGTATGGTAACATATAGCAAGCACATGGAGTTACTAACCGTTTACGTTCGATACTAGTCTTGCTCTGACAGCTGCCTTAACATGGAATCATACACGCTGACTAAACGTGCACACCCACTTGCACACGGGTATTGGAGAGCATTAAGTCAACGACCGTCATAACCAGGGGCGTCGATCCGGTTTTAAAAGTGGGGGGGGGGACGTGGGACCAATTTATATACACATATATGTATGCATAATATATATATATATATATATATATATATATATATATATATATATATATATATATATATGTTTTATGTCATATAATATATATTATAATATGTCATATATATATATATGACATATTATAATATATATTATATGACATGTATAATATATATATATATATATATATATATATATATATATATATATATATATATATATATATGACCTGAAATACACGTAACTATTTTTTTGTAAATATAAATCATAATTCATTGTTGGTCTGGTGCTAATTCTAAATAAACTAAAAAAAGCCTTTATAATAGTTATGTTGGCAACATATATTTGAAGAGGGGCCATGGCCCACCCCAATCACTGAACATTTGGAGGGTAGACTTTGGATCCAACACTGCTTATCTGATTCACAGAGTGACAAGATGCAGAGCTTACAGGGGTGCCTGTATAGGACTTCCCAATCCCACCTTTTGGCAAAGAAATTTGTCATCACTAAAATGAGATCAAATTTCACAAAGTGCATAAATCCGCTGGTTACGCCGTAGGCGATATAAATATCGACCAGGGCGACCAGGCTGCAATCCGAAGGGTGACAGGGCAAGCAAAAATTAATAATCTTTAATGTGCTTGACGGCTAATGCCTATTAATATATCAACACAAGGGTGCAAAATGACAGAGCCCGGCATGATGACAATTTACTGGACTAAGATCAAGTTGCGGGCCAACCAAGCAATTTATTTAGTGATTTTCCACTAGGTAGTGGGAAGTTTATATCTTATTATTAATTTTACTACTAGATCGAAGTAGGGTTTTTAAGAGAGAGGAGTGATCAGTCTCGCTATATATGCCTATAAATTTGTTTTATGAACTGAAAAAGTATGAGGACATTTCGTATGCTGACCCCCTCAAGCCGTGGGGTGGTCAGCGTCCCCCTCGTTCCCCACTGATCGACGCCCATGCTGTGCCTGTGTAGAACTTCCCAATCCAACATTTTGGCAAAGAAATTTGTCGTCACTCAAATGGGAATAAGTTACACAAAGTGCAAGAATCCGCCGCTTCTGTCGTAGGCGATAAGCATCAAGCAGGCGAGGAGTGAAAGTGCAACACATATTTCATAATTTAAAATGAATTTGATGGCTAGAACCTATTAATAATATCAACACAAGGTTGATAGAGCCCGGCAGCGGCTTACATTTTTCCGGTAGTTATAAACTTTCCGATTGGCCTTTCTGCGTATGTGCGACAAATTAAAAATCATCAATGTGCAGCTAAATAACAAAGCATTTTTGGTATATATGCCACGGGCTGTTCGATAACTCTCCTGTGATGACTACTTTGAAGAGTTGTATAATATTTCGTTCAACACATAAAAAAATTACGTTTGTTTAAATAACTATCACGGATTATGGCGCACTAACAGCAAAACATGCTTCAAGGTTCAAAATAAAATATGTTTGCCTCGTGTTAATTTGTGATAAATAACTCTGCTGAACTTCATATCGCGAGTTTATTGTCTAGCTAGTCCTATGTAGCAGGTCTTAAGAGAGAGGAGTATTGAGTCAGCTAGGATATATGCCACGCAATTTTTCTGAACTGAAACGTGGGGGGGACAATTCCTATGCTGTCCCCCACCCTGAAAAGTGGGGGGGGGGACGCGTCCCCCCCCCCGTCCCCCACCGATCGACGCCCGTGGTCATAACATCAATCCCAGATACTACACAACTATTTGTCAGGGAATGTAAAATCTGGCGATTGCTATATCCACGCATAAGCATTCTGAACAGCATTTGAAGAGTTTCTTAAAATATGTTAACACAATTCTGTATCTAACCGTAATTGAGCTGGCGTATGTATATAGAATGATACATGTGTGCGTATGTATTGAAGGCCCTGCGTCAGTACGTATGCATATCTAAATAATGTTCACTATAGAGAGGTATTAACACAAAACCTTTGGCTTACTTAGTACAACCACTTGCACACTTGTGCTGTCGCTAAAATCGGTGCAAACACATTTGTACGTCCCTGCGTCATCTGCCGTTAGCGACTTAATGACCAATGAAAAGTGTCCCCACAAGGCATACTTCTTTCTGTTTACGATGACGCGGCTTTTTGATACAATCGTCTCGCCGGTGTAGCCCTTAACCCACGTGACGTTCACTCCCGTACACGCGAGCGTGACGTTGCCGCCACGCCTTCCAACAGCGTTGCGAGGCCTCGTGGTGAGCTGTGCACGTGCCACTGAAACAGCGCGGTGTATGTTGCTATTGTCAGTGTTACTTACGTTGCTGCAGGCTAAGTGAAACTTTTTGTATTCCCAATCTGAATAATAATAATAAAGCTTTATTGTCATATTCAACGTGCATTACATGATGAATTGGAATGTAGTCTAGCGTTGACTCATATAGTGTCTATACAATCAAATGAAATATGGCAAATAAATATAAGATATACATTGTACGTTGTTCTTTAATTTTTTTTTTTTATATAACAAATAAATAAAGACAACATTTAAATAATAGATTACCTATTTAATAATAATTGTGGTGGTGTAAACTAGTTAATAAATAAATATCTAAATATATATAAAATGTCCTTTAAAATTGTTTTATATATATATATATATATATATATATATATATATATATATATATATATATATATATATATATATATATATATATATACATAAATTATCTTCTAAAAATGTAATTTCAATTAGTAAACATACGTTATAAGAGGACTAAAATATCATTTTAAATTATATTTACAATTACAATTGAATGCGTCCAATTTAAAAATAATATATATATTTATACAATTATTAAGTTTTAAAAGCTAAAATTTCAGGAGAAGAGAAGACTGTTGTTCAATACATTAAATGTACTCTAACAATAGTGCCCGTCAATTCAAATCATCTTAGCTCTCTCACGGCCCATTTTGGCAGCGTGGGTCTCTGTACGTTTTCTGCACAGTTTGTTGCGACACATGAGGACGACTATGACGTATTTGAAGGAAGAGTCGATCGCACTCAACACAGCGTTGATCGGTGTGGGTTACTGTTTCGCGCCATACCTAAAGTTTTACTAGAGCAGGCAAGTCTTTTCTGCCGCCATGTCGGCTTTGTGCTAAATTGCCATTTCCATTCACTAATGCAACTTTTACTGTGATCATATACTGTAAGGAATACGCTAGTGACTTGTTATGTTGACACGTTATATCTATCTTTAATTTACAGAAGTAAAGCTAACCTGAAGCTATTACAATGTACGCATTGCATAACTTTTATTGTATCAAATAATGTATACGTTGGAGTGCACAATATAATAATAATAATAATAAATAATAATAATAAATAAGTAACTTATATGGCGCCATCCTCATAATCCAAACTCAGTGGTGCAATAAATATTCTCATAGTCAAGGGCAGTGCAAATGTCGCATGAGTTGGAGTTAATGGGCTACCACTTCCAATTTGATAAGTTAACTTCTCTTGTAGACCCATCATCTGTGTTATGTTACTTTTTAAATATGTTGTATGTGATACAAACACAGACGTGCGCATTCACGCACGCACGCACGCACGAACGCACGCACGCACGCACGCACGCCCAACAACAACTACTTCTCCATAGGTTAAACAAATTATACAACTCGTACTGTACCAACAGTCAGGTGGCCACTGGAGGTTGACCATTGACCACGGGACATTAGGGGAGAGTGGGGACCTATGAGCCACCGGGACCTATGAAACCCCCGCTCTTATACTCCTTATTGCAAAACAGTAGAGACATCTACACACCATCCATGGAACTACTACACATGTGATCTTCATCTATATTGTTTAGAGAGCAATTCAGCAGGCCTCCAGGGATTCCTCTTAGAAAAGTATGTTTTTAACTACCTTGACTATTTTTTACGGTTTGAGTTATGTTTAATATTGAGGTGGTAATAAATATAATTATTATAGATCCAGTAGGTGTTTGTGTTGTTTGTTTGTAAGTTCTCTTGATACAGTTTTAATCAATCGACCACATGGTTATTTAGTACTAATATATGGAAAGTGGTTTTGGGGACCGATGAGACACTTTCTGTGGTTACCGATGAGCCACATGCCCATCGGACCCCACTGCATTTCAAAGGAATAATTTGTCATAAATAAAATCACTATTATTTGTACTCCAAGTTTAGAAAGTTTCCTCTCTGACCGACGTTGGGTCAAATTGATGTCATCGGCGAGTGTTGAACATTACATTATGACGTCGCATCAGATAATTGGCTGATTTTGCATTATTACTTTTCATCATGATATATTACGAGTGAAGTGAAGAGCCCTGAATGAAGAATGCCAAAAAGTAAGGAGCGCAAGACTAACAGATCCCTCTTCACAGCAGAAGTCGTCGACAAGAACAAAGCTGTTAGAGCCGTGGCAAAGTACCATTGTTTAAGTAGAACAAATCCAGCAAGATAGGTCATGGATGCCCCTACAGCTGAAGAACGTGGAACGTCACGTTGGAGACAATCGACGCGGCCAGGGAAAATGGTTTAGTCGTCTTCAGTTTCCCTCCCCATTGTCGCCACCGAATGCAACCATTGTATGTCATCATGTATGGGTCATTTAAACGGTACTACAATGCGGCGTGCACTGACTGAATGTCCAGTCACGCAGGGCGGACACTTACCATTTATGACATTTCTGCCGTTAGTGACCATGCCTATAGAGCATTAATCCCTGTCAACATCGATCACAGCAGGATTCAGCAAGACTGGGATTTATCCAAATTGTGAAGTCTTCACAGACGATCTCCTGCTACCATCAGCCCCAGCCGATACAGGGGAAGATCCCGCACGAGACGTGCCAGACGAGGGTCTAGGTGCGGAAACTAATGACGAGGGAACCGAACCAAACGTTGCACCTCCGCCTGGACATGTTGGAGGACCCCAGCCATCGGCCTCCCTTACAAAAAAAGAGCAAATTGTATACCATTGAATACCATTCAGTACCATTGAACCATTCAATGGTATTTCAGTAGGCTCAATAGTACGTTCAATGGTAATTTGTAATAACACTCAGTACCATTCAGTACCATTGGGCTATTCAATGGTATTTCTATCGGACTCAATGGTACTCTGAATGGTAATTCGTAATAACATCCAGGACCAGTGGTAAAATATTATTCTCAGTGGTACTCTCAATGGTATAGGAAAATACAATTCAATACAATTGGGCCACTCAATGATATAACATGTTTCAAAGGTACTCTGTGGTATCTGAACATGCTTTTCAACAATAAATCAGACTTCAATGGTAGTCTCAATGGTATTTGAGAATACCGTAGCTCAACTGAAGCGTCAACACCAAAGTATCCTGAGGAGGTACGACCCTATCCGAAAGCGGCTCCTACAGATGAGAAGACATGGCGGGGCAAAGCCAAAAAGAGTACTATTCTAACTGACACACCAGAAAGAGAGCGGGCTGCTTTAGCAGCTGAGGGAAAGAAGAAGAAGAAATCGGGTCCTGTGAAACGCACTTTACATCTTCCCAATGCTGAAGCTGAACCGGAACCAGGGGAAGTGGTGGAAGATGGAGAAAGGACCAATTCAGAAGAGCCAATCAAGTTTCAGGACAAAGATCCTGAGCCAAGGGATTATATTCTTGTCAAGTATGCAGGAAAAGACAAGAAGCGTCATTACATAGGATTCATCACTTCGCCAAAAGGAGAGGAAGGTGACTTTGAAGTGAAATTTCTGTGCAAATCGGCAAAACATGTAATGACTTGTTGTTTTGTTGAAATCTATACAGAGGAGATTAATTATGTTGAGAAGTCAACAAACCTGGCGGTTCTACCTCATCCAACGAGCACCAACACCACAAAGAGGCGCAGGGGAATAATGCAATTCGATATCAACTTAATATACCATGGATTAGGTCTACTAGCTCTTATCGTTTAGACACTACATATATACATTGAATATCAGTACCAGTTAGAAAGTATTCCTTGTTTTTCGAAACAACAATACACAAGCTTACTTAAGAATCAGTTGGAAAAGTCAGTTAAGTCAAGGATGACATATCGAAGGTGGCATCACTTGCCCACCTATACAGACGCAGTGGCAGGCATGTAGCTAGACACAGGCATTGGCCTATACATGTCCGATGGAACTGCTGACTGGAATAATAAACACGAATGTCATGCCTAGATTTTATGTGTTATTTGCACCTAGTTTCATTGTAGATATCATGGCCCATGGGGACCAATGAGCCATCACGGACCCTGTTGCAAAAATGTATTCCAAGAAGACACTGGTGGAGACCACCAAATAAACTCATTATTTTAATCAGCAGCTATAACGTTTTGGGATCAGGAGCTGTGAGTGTTGAATAGCTTCAAAGTTCAAACGTCGATCTACTGAAGACAATTTTTTTCGTATTGCATATTAGTGTAATTCGACATGAACATTATTTTGTTTTACTAGATTATTTGGTAATATTATCAATACATTTACAATACACTTATTTATTGGCATTATTATTACGTAATTATTATTATTATTTACAGTTTTAACATATACTAAACTATTTATTACTAATAACAATTATACCTATACCGTCACTTTTCAGTATCATTGCAATGTAATTATACACTAGACCGGTTATTATGTGTTTTTATGACTAATACGTAATGTATTTATTTATTAAAAAGGTCTAAGCTATTTAATACCGTACTAATTTTATTCATTTATATACCTTATAACATGTTTTTAAACACTAGTATTTGTCTTATTGCATACATATATCTGTTTATGTCTTTTAAATTGTAATATGTTGTGAAGCACCACGAACGATTATGGATGTGGCGCTATACCAAATATATATATTATTATTATAAGGTGCCATGGCAAGTAATCTGAAGAGTGGCTCATAGGTCCCCAGTCTCTTGGCTGGCCAGAAGCATGCTACGGGAAGACAGAAGTCCCAAAGAGTTATGGATTATCGTCACAAAATCATTCACCTATATTCGGTTTTGCCATGAACACGCTCGTGTTGTATGGGTTCGTGTGTATTGTGTACATGTGTGCGTGCGAGCGCACGCGCGGCGTGTTGCATGTTTGTGGGTTTATTCGTGTGTGCGTGTGTGGAACGACACTTCGTAACAAACAGTTCACGCATAAAAACAACTAAACAATGGTGGGGTGCATTTTTTATAGGTTTAAATCTAAAGGCACGCAAATCGCAACACCAAAACGTGACGCAAAAACATGTGTAATAAAAACGTTTAAAAATAGTTTGAACCCGGATTCAGGGAGTTGCCTTACGTCACCCGAGAATGCGACACGTATATTATATTATGTCTATAATTGTCTTGATAACTAACTATGCTACTTACCGTTCCAACCAATACACCATATCATTATTGTCTTCGCTACTAAGCAATACATGTTAATATCGAGATTGCAACAACATAAAGTATACAGATAATCCGACTCAATCAGCAAACGGATATTCACGTTATTCCGTTGTAGCGCGAAATAGTTATGGTGTGATGTCATAATCACCTAAATATGACGTAATTTCTCAAGATGCGTCACAAATTGCATTGCAACATAAAAAAAGTAATGGTAAGGTCTTATATATAGCGCAGTATCCAGTCCTCAGGGCTGTTCAAATTGCTTTACGCTGTACTCCCAGGCAGACCTATTCAATCAAACACCATCTCAACTTCTCTGGGAAGCATGCACTCTCGCTGCAATTCAATGTCGAAGATCGCATGCTCGTACACATATTCACCACTGTCTATAGCCAGGTACTCATTCATACAGTTATTTAACTCGTTTCTTCTTCTTCTGTAATCCCATTTATCTCCACCCTGTTACAACCGATAATGTAATAATCGCCCGTTAATGTAATAACTACCCGATAATGTAATAAAATCAACCGATAATGTAATAACCGCCCGTTAATGTAATAAAATCAACTGATAATGTAATAAACTTGCTACCGGATAATGTAATAATTTTCGCCCGTTAATGTAATAAACTCCTCTTGCCTGATAATATAATAACTTTCGCCCGTTAATGTAATAACGTACATATTTCACGTAGGACTTAGTCGTTTTCGTGGATTTCATGTTGATTTTTTGCACTTAGTCCATTTTTCTGTCGCCTATTTCGCAATACTGCCATGTTTACTAACGGGTAGTAGTAATCTTTTTAGATTAAATCCAATATGTTGATTCCAAACCTGAAGTTAGATTTGTCAGGTCAGGATTTTGAGTTATACATTTTCGCACCACGTTATACATTCTCGCACCATTTACGAATGACGGTTTGCTGTAATGTTAGGGTATCTAATGCCGCAGGCTTGGTGTTCGCCGGTTCGATGCTAGTTTGAAAGCCAGGTTAAGAAATGGTTGATTAAAGAATGTTTTATTAAGGTTTTATTACGTAGTTTGTTGACACTTTCATGTCCACATATTCTCGTAAGATGTATTCTCGATCAATTTGGCCTATTTCGTCTATTTTTCATCTATTATATATATATATATATTATATATATATATATATATATATATATATATATATATATATATATATATATATATATATATATATATATATAATAGATAAAAAGTAGACGAAATAAGCCAAATATATGTGCATATATAATTGTATCGAGAATATATATATATATATATATATATATATATATATATATATATATATATATAATAGATGAAAAATAGATGAAATAGGCCAAATGGCCAAACTGCACAAGATATCACTTCTATGACCTTTGTCATTTCAATTACCCGAATGTATTTGTCTGTCCGGGTATTTATTTATGCACATATATATATAATATATATATATATATATATATATATATATATATATATATATATATATATATAAAGTTTATGTCTTGGTATATGAAAAGAGAAACTAGCAGTGAGGAGAAGAATTCCCATTTTGCGATGAGTAGCCTACTATGGCGTCCGAGTAATACCCTTGTACCCACAAGGTCGCGCTTTATGGTAGTCTACCACAACGTCCGATCTATCTTAACAATGCCGAATATGAGTAGTCTACAATAAAGAGTGGACGTAGAGTACGCAGAAAAATGTGGGAACGCTTTCGGCACGTAGACGTGATAATGGAAAGACACCAAAAAAGACCGCGGGAACGGGAACACGTGGTCGTGGTCTTGGGAGGCGGGAAAACATGAGTATATAAATATGTTGGCGGGCAATACCAGTGTTGGCGAACTACTCCATGCCTAAGGTATCTTCACGTCAGCGATGTAGGAAAGAGAGCAAGTTACACGAAATAAACAAAGAGAAGAACAATTTCCATTCGAAGGTGAGTAAAATGGCGCAACGCGTCTTGCAAATTTGTCGTTCATATTGAATGTTGATGTAAATCTTCTATGGAGTAGGCAGTTTCTATGTAATTGTCTATGTAGGACTTATAGCCTGTCTGTGAAAAGACCCGTGCTATCGGTCGGAATCATTCCGGAGCTTCGCAAGGAAGAGTTATTTCTCTAGTTTTGTTCTCGATTTATACGAACGAAATATCACTTTCTTAGTATTGCTAGCAACCTGATTTCTAACTTGTCAGATAAGTCGGAATACTCGTTAGCTTCAAGTACCTGGATAAGTGAAACCGGGGTTGGTTATCACACGGATTGGTTGTCACAAAGCAAGTAGTGCATCTCCTAGAAAGCGAGAACACTGCAATGATCGTTTAGTAAATATGAATCCCCATTTGTAATTTTTGTTTCCGCAACTGAATATTGAAGCGCTTGCGACATCTTTCGTTTTGTGTATGTAAAGTAAACTACATATACGTTATTATGATTTTAGTTGTGCTTGACTAAATTGTAATATAGAATACTTACGTTATGATCAGTATTTTATAAACCGTTTTGGTTAGATTCATACAATGGGTACCTATCCTATTCATGTCCAAATATGTCTTCCTGAAATGGTCTACGATTCCAACAAACATTTTATTGACGTAGCGTGTGAGTAAAATTGATTAATTACGCTTAACGTGACACTTTTTTATATAGCGTTTAGCTACTTAATAAAAATTTAGCTTAGCTTATAACACTTTGTGACAAACACACCCACATTGTGTGAGACAACCAAACAGGGTGTCGGGTAGACTCACAAAAGAGAACCTTTTTGAATAAAAAAAATACTATTTTTAATAAGGGTACATCGATATTAATATTCGTACATGAATTATAGATTGCAACTAATCTTAATAACAATAATGCTCAAGGTAACATTTATTATAAAGAATAAAATAGGGAAAATTCGAAAAAGTATGACAACTATCCGCTGTCTGCCCTGCTTTATTAGATCAAAGCTTTGACATACGTCAGTCAGCAATTTCATTTATCTTATCTACTGAGATTTGATAGAAAACATTTCGATATTTAAATACTTATTTACATGGCACGGCAATATGACCAATACAAATAAAGTTCGCACGCATTGTGAACATAGCAAGCAAATTGATTGGCCGTAGGACAGTTGTCTAATTTGAATAATATGAATAATATGACGCTAAAAGGAAACCCTCTCAAATATTACGTGATGTATATCCCCTGAACGATGCAACATGAACTCAAAAATTATGTCTATCAAATCTTTCACCGTTCTATACTATCGCTTGCTTCGACACAAAAAATCAAACGAACTGATTCGGAAATAAACAACCAGGTTAAAGGCAATATGTTACTGAAACGCACACGTCCCGTTGGACACAACGAATATATATATATATATATTGGTGAATTTATAAATACCATATCAAAATATGTGTGCACAGTATCTAGATGCTGTGCATACACAAACTCTATACAATTAGTAACACTATTTAGAGATGGGTTATTCCCAAATAAATTTATAATCTAAATATGATGCGGTACATAAACACAATATTGGCTAGAATTGCATATATATATATACGTTACTGTGCATTTTTGGATACATATTATACATCACTTAAAAAAGTGGTAACTAGACCATAATAAACGCTATTATGTGTACGTTTCCATGCGTCTAGGATGTAAAATCTAGGATCCCGAATTGAACTGAATTCGCTCGCCTTCAATTCATTGATGTGATAGCAATAACACATGGATAGACATGGAATTCCCACAAATATTAGCTGGACTTTTCAAAAGCCTTTGCTACTTTGGGTTATAGGATATTACTAGACAACATAGTATGGCGTTAGTGGAGTAGTATTCAGTTTAATTAGAAATTATTTAACTAACAAAAAGATGTATGTTGAAGTAGAGAACGAAAAATCTGAAATACATGATAGTTCAATCGGCGTATCTCAAGGCTCGATGTTAGGCCCACTGTTATTTATTATATACATTATTGACTTTGCCAAGGCCAGTGAACAAATTATTTTCTGTACAGTTAGGTACTCTTGATTCATTTGCAACGTAATGAACAATATCGAAACGTAGACGATGCGGTAAATACGGAACTACGAATAGGTAATGAATGACTAAAACTTAACACTGTGTCTGTTAACTTAGACAAAACTAAATACTTGGTTTCTAAAACAGCCAGTAACATTTACTCCTCCAGTAATATCGTAGGTAACGGTATTATTGATAGTGCCAATAATATATCAAATACATAGTACTTCATAATATAAAGATTATGACATACTCTATGTGTTATTTACATATATAAACATATATGTATATATGTATATATATATATATATATATATATAGAGAGAGAGAGAGAGAGAGAGAGAGAGAGAGAGAGAGAGAGAGAGATATTTACATACAATAGCCGAATTACCCAGCCGAGTTTGGGGACAAAAAGCAGTCTTCCGCAATAACACCGTTTGAAAATTACAATCCCATTAATCTGTTCGGGATGATTTCATTTATGCTATGCACAAAGTATCCTAGATAGATATCCCCTCATTTACATAGCGCGAAACCTAATTTAACCAAACTGTGCCAAGAATAACTGTGACGAAATCAAAGTGAGTGATATGGCACAGGCAGACAGAATTACATTAAATAACTCGGCAGTCCATCCACAATGCAAACAAATATATTTTGCAATACTCGGTTACATTTTACATTTGTTTGCGCAATCCTTTGCCGACTAGTTCGGTATTCCATGGTTTCGCCGGTTTACCTCTCAATTGTTCCTCAGCCCTCAGGTTACTATTACTAATTGAGACTGACCAGAGGTGTGTTACCAATATGTTTCCTTTCTATCCCGGTATGCTATGTTTGACATACTGCTTTCCATCGTTATTTGTGGGGCTGTTAGCTTGTTCATTGTAGTCTTATATAAAAACGTATAACTCTACGAACCATCCACATGGACCCTTTATATCACATGCACAATATCAGGCGATACATGCAAATTTAGTATAGATGTGGGTCCACAGGCAGAGAGGCGGTGTCTTTTGGTAATGTATATATATACATATATGTGTGTGTGTGTATATATATATATATATGTGTGTGTGTGTATATATATATATGTATATATATATATAATATATTATATAATTGGATCGAGACTACATCATACGAGAATTTACAGACACGAAAGTGTCAACAAATTACATAATAAAACATTCTTTAATCAAACATTTCTTAATCTGGCTTTCAAAATAGCATTGAACAGGCAAACACCAAGCCTGCGGCATTAGATACCCTAACATTATAGCATGGAAAGGGAAATCTTCATTCGTAAATGTTGCGAGAATGTATAACGTGGTGCGAAAATGTATAATCCAACAATCTGACCTGCTGCGACGAATCTAATTTCAGGTTTGGAATCAACATATTGAATTTAATCTAAAAAGATTACTACTACTCATTAGTAAACATGGCAGTATTGCGAAATATGCGACAGAAAAATGGACTAAGTGCAAGAAATCAACATGAAATCTACGAAAACGACTAAGTCCTACGTGAAATATGTACGTTATTACATTAACGGGCGAAAGTTATTACATTATCAGGCAAGAGGAGTTTATTACATTAACGGGCGAAAATTATTACATTATCCGGTAGCAAGTTTATTACATTATCAGTTGATTTTATTACATTAACGGGCGGTTATTACATTATCGGTTGATTTTATTACATTATCGGTTGTAACACACCCTGTTTAACTTTTCTGAACATTTGCATCACAAAACACATTTTATTTCTAATTCAGCAGAACACTTGAACAAAATATTGGAAAATTTAAAACTCTAGACCATGAAGTTCTTTGTTTGTTTGTAAGCCTATTGCAGTGCAGATGTCACACAGAAACAAATCATAACACAAACAAAACGGCACACAGCTTGTTAAGTATGTACATATTTAATATCCTATACAATATACATATATGCTGCATAATTTTATGGTGACATATTTACATATATATATGAACATACACACACAAACATAACATACATTTGCTATCTCCAGCAATGGCCATATTGCATTTCCCATAATTCCTCACACCTATGGTTACAGCAGCGTGTACATCCTGCGACATAACTTGAGGCCATTGTGGTGTTTAAACACTTTGTTCAGACAAGCATAAAGGTACGTGTGCAAGCACAGAAGATCTGATATGTCTGTGTGATATCAACAATGCCAACAATACCCACTATCTCAGTAACTCAGCTTGTTTCATTATCATTACAGAATTAATTAAATTACTGATATAACTATACCACTCAAAATTTGATAAGGATCATACCATGTTTGTTATGGAAACATCTTTTTTTGAGATGGCAGCCATCCAGAGACTCATTGGAGGCATGAGACACTGTTGTCAGGCTGTGATTGCATCACGTGGGTCACATACAAGCTACTGACAGTTGTTGCTGCTGGTAATTGAACTGATTGGGACATTATCATGATTTGGAGTAAATTCTGAAACTTCCATTTTTGGGGGTCTGGGGGAAACCTCAATTTATGGGGGTCTACTTCTTTGACGACAGACCGGGTGTTACCTATCGTTCACATTTGGTATAGAGCAATGAAATTCAAGAAATAAACATGTCGTCGAATACATGCCATTTTTAGTTTTTGTGTGATACCCACGCCAAAAAATATAATACCACCCTAAATAGTGATCCCTATCAAATTTTGAGTAGTATATTAAAGTTGTGAGAGTCAGACAGTGACCTTGGAGTTTCGTGAGAGGTTTTGTGTGAAAACAGTTAACTTGTTGCATCCTGTTAATATCATCACCAATAACAGCGATTGGCAAACATTTCTTTCTTGACGTAGAAAGCATCACGGTCAATGGTACATAACCAACAACGCATACGCACAGTATATTAGCCCACTAAATATTTTCAGTCAGACATGTATATTGTACAACAAACGTTAGTGAGTGTACACAAATGTAGGCATACATACGCATTCTACCATACACACATACACAAGCACGCACGCACGCACGCACACACGCACACACACACACACACACACTCATTCACGTGAACACATGAAAACCGGCTTTATACATAATGAATGAATACACGTGCGGACACGTACACAATACTGCAACCAACATGATCCTGAATTCACTGTCTCTTTCTGCTCCTGCAACTAAACTCTCACGGGTTTGGGAAACTCCAGAATCCCGTGGGTGTACTTCCTCCAGGGCTGGGCGGAGTGGCACTGGAGGAGCTCCACCGCAGCTGCTCCACGACGCACACGTACCAGTCACCGACGTCGACGTAGACTGTCTCGTAACGACGGATGAAGTTGCTCTCCTATGAAAAATATTATTTCATCATTTAAGACTGAAAATCGTTGAGACAATCTATTCGAGACAACATAAATAAGTATTCATGATTGAGTTTAATCCTTCACGAACATGAGTCAATTTAAAATTCTAGTGAAATCGGTTTTTTTCAATTATCTTAATGACCAGGAAGACAGGTCATTTATTTACTTTATGAGGTACTTTTTGTATTTGTTTAATGATTTCTGTAGTATATGACAGACTTTTACAAATGACCTATAGTGTTTTAATCAGGAGATTATTTCCCTCCTTTTATTATTGTAATTATCAATGTATTTTACATGTAGTAATTATTTTCTTTTTTTCTTTATTTATTATTGTTGTTTTAGCATGTTATATCTGTCATATTCTGTTAATGTCTGTCATGTAATCTCTGTGTCTATACAAGGACCACCACAGAAATAAGTGCTTGCAGTTTTTTTGTCTCAACCTGATATTTAATGTACCCTGTATTTTAATTTTGTGTATATTTGTGTACAATGTTTACATATTATATTGAATAAAATCAATGAATCATATGTCACTGTTCTGCAGCATGTTCCCGGTTCTCACTGCATCAGCATACAACCACCAAGACATGACTGCCACTAGTTGTTGCATTTCATTTTTGCACATTTCTTAAAATTGCAAATTATGTTTATATTAATGATCAGTAAATTTTGCACAAGACCATTCTGAATACGCTAATCTATTTTAAAGTTAAACATACAAAATGCGATATGCTGTGTCATGACGTAGTTGCATAGGATGCCACATACTGCTTTGTCTGTCGATATTTTCGGATAGCTTCATTCAAAAACTTCCAACATATACATGACATATACCACTAGCATACAACATGGACTACGCAATCCAGTGACCATGCTACATAATTATTTATCACGTCACGTCGACATGTTGTTAATACTAAAACTACAGGTTGAGGTATTTGGGGAAGCAAGTGTTTGGATGTTTGCAGACGGGTGTGGTCGAAAGCTAAACCTACATTTAATTTGAACACAACAACAAACATATACAAACATTGAAAGAACTGACACTTCTAGCTAGTAGTCTTGATTGGCTTGCTTACCTATGAAATCTGCTACCACTACACAAGGCAATAATATAGCACTATAAATATAATTATAGCAATCCTAACATGTTGCATATGCAAAACAAACACTACCATTTGCTACCAAAGTACTCACAAGCAGTTTCTTGTACTTTGGTCTCTTTCTGTGATCTTTGATGAGACTGCAAATTGAAAGTTTTATTTAATATGGTAGTGAAGGAACAAGTTTATTATGTCTTGTATGAAACTTACAGTGAGGACCTTCTATTAAGCACCAGACACTAACAAGGCTCCCCTTGGCCAAAGCCATACACGGTTTTACGAGGTTGGAAATGTTTTCAAGTTTTAACATGACCTTTCAATCCAGTTCTACAGTTGATTGATGTTGTCTTTAGGCTTTCATTAGACAGACAAATTGTGTTGACTGATGCAATTTTCTTTTGTAAATGGTATATGAGGGTGAAATAGCAAAACAATCAATTTACCCAGCCTGTGAAAATGGAATCGGTGACAAATAGGTGATAGTAGTTGCCAGCCGTCTATTAAACTGTATCAATGCCACCAGAAGACTGCCAGAAACATGGTTATCCCCATACCTTCTGGGTACCAGGAACTACAACATTCGATTACATACTGAGCTCATTAGTTAAATCTGCTGTGTCGGGCAGGGACCTACCATTGTTTGACGAAGGCGCAGAAATCAGTTGAGAATCCGCCACCGCGTGGCAGCACTGGTGGGTCGTCTTTAACTACTTTCGCAAGAACCTCAAAGTCGTTGTTGCAGTTCTTGTACGGGAAAGACCCAGTCGCTAACTCTACCTGTGTCACAAACAATCCCAGACGTCTGACAATGACATTAACTGATTAGCACATCACCACCACTTGAAACCTTAACAGTTCTGCGGTACATTTCGCTACAGTTATGTCAATGAAGTCAGATACAAAATTAATGGCATATGAAAATAATTTATTTAGAACAAAATATTGGTGTAGTTAATTAATTTAATTAAAGGTATACAAACAAAAATCATCGACAGTGTCGAACTTATTACTGGCGTACATGCCAAAGCAGGAATTTATTTTGAAAACAACTGACAAACATTTCAGAAGGGCAGGAAACATAACCATGACAAATTTTTCAAAAAAATTCAAAACATTCCTTGTTCACATGCCTTGTGGCTATGAACACATAAGATTCTGCATGACAATCATGCTACAATGAAACTGGAACAACATGCCAATGAAAACACTTTATGGATACAAATGCACATAAATTTTCTAACATTTATACAGGTGTACTGTCACACCCTAATTCTCAGCAGTCACTTGGTCAATAGGTTTCATTGCCCTTGATCACAATATCATGTTTGATGATTTGGGTTGCATTTTAGACATGGCATTTATTGCTTTGTATGGCAATTATCTTATTTGCCAATCTTTTGACATGAGTGTATATCTGACAGAACGGTGGCTACAAGAGTGAACATACCAGGGAAACACCCAGACTCCAAACGTCTGCTCTGACATCATAATCTGGTTGCGTGGGGTCTGGCGGGTCGATTCGCTCCGGCTGCAACATGCATCCACATCATTCACAGACATAATATTTTAGATTGCAGCATGTTAATGTAAATAGGTATAAGTATGTATTTATCCATCCAGATCTTACAACTAGTAGGGCCACCTTCCACTTCACTCCTTGGTAATTCATTTGAACAATTTCTCCATTCTCTGGGAAGTATTTTGTACCACACAAACACAGATAATAAACATCCGGTAACCTATTACTTGATGTTTGTTAGCTGTGTATATTATATATCACTACATAGGGACCCTCTAGAAAAAACATTTCACCAGGTATGTGCAAAACTCAAAATGACTATCTTTGTGATTTGTATCCCCTGCCAATGCGAGTACATCTCATTACCTTGGAGAAATGAGATTTACACTACTTTGAAGTTATTGTATTAATACAAACATTTAGAAGTATCTCTTCAAAATGTGCTGTCAATTTCTGACATATAACAATTTCACATTATAAACTATATGAATAAACAAACTCAATTTTCACAAATCACCCAATTAATACTACCAGTGAAGTGATCTTTCTTGGAACCATTTCCAAGAAAGCGTACAATGTGAACACCTTGAATATTTTATTTTATTATTATGACCCATTTTTTTTACATACTTGTAACTGCTGTTAATATGGTCACTACTTATAGCCATGTATGGTCACTACTTATAGCCATGTATGGTCACTACTTACAGCCATGTATGGTCACTACTTACAGCCATGTATGGTCACTACTTACAGCCATGTGTGGTCACTACTTACAGCCATGTGTGGTCACTACTTACAGCCATGTGTGGTCACTACTTACAGCCATGTGTGGTCACTACTTACAACCATGTGTGGTCACTACTTACAGCCATGTGTGGTCACTACTTACAGCCATGTGTGGTCACTACTTACAACCATGTGTGGTCACTACTTACAACCATGTGTGGTCACTACTTACAGCCATGTGTGGTCACTACTTACAGCCATGTGTGGTCACTACTTACAGCCATGTGTGGTCACTACTTACAGCCATGTGTGGTCACTACTTACAGCCATGTGTGGTCACTACTTATAGCCATGTGTGGTCACTACTTACAACCATGTGTGGTCACTACTTACAACCATGTGTGGTCACTACTTACAGCCATGTGTGGTCACTACTTACAGCCATGTGTGGTCACTACTTACAGCCATGTGTGGTCACTACTTACAGCCATGTGTGGTCACTACTTACAGCCATGTGTGGTCACTACTTACAGCCATGTGTGGTCACTACTTACAACCATGTGTGGTCACTACTTACAGCCATGTGTGGTCACTACTTACAGCCATGTGTGGTCACTACTTACAGCCATGTGTGGTCACTACTTACAGCCATGTGTGGTCACTACTTACAGCCATGTGTGGTCACTACTTACAGCCATGTGTGGTCACTACTTACAGCCATGTGTGGTCACTACTTACAGCCATGTGTGGTCACTACTTACAGCCATGTGTGGTCACTACTTACAGCCATGTGTGGTCACTACTTACAGCCATGTGTGGTCACTACTTACAGCCATGTGTGGTCACTACTTACAACCATGTGTGGTCACTACTTACAGCCATGTGTGGTCACTACTTACAGCCATGTGTGGTCACTACTTACAGCCATGTGTGGTCACTACTTACAGCCATGTGTGGTCACTACTTACAGCCATGTGTGGTCACTACTTACAGCCATGTGTGGTCACTACTTACAGCCATGTGTGGTCACTACTTACAGCCATGTGTGGTCACTACTTACAGCCATATATGCAGCACATCCTGCACTTCTGGTCTTTGCTTTTGAGTCCACCAAATGACCACTGATTCCGAAGTCACACAGTTTGATTTCCCCTCGTTCATTCAGCAGTATATTTGAAGGCTTCACATCTATACAAACAGAAGATATCAATGCTTGATTAAGATTCCAGATACATATAAACAATTTATCCATAAAACATGTTAAATGCTAAAATCACGAACTGATATAACCTTGTTTTATTATGCCACTGAGTCGACGTTTGATGATGGTTAATTGGTATGCAGTAATACAAATTAAGATAAATGAGTACCAGTAAGTTACTTAACTATAAACAATAGCAAACATAACTCATCTCAACACGAATTGTAAAACACATTCTGCTGATAAACGCTTTCATTAGATGAACTGTTAGGGAAAGAAACAGAAACCTTCAGAAGAAAAAAGCAATACTGTCATACAATTTGTGTATACCGGGTACATCACATTACACTGAATACTTTCTTTCTGAACAGCCATTTTAACTATGGAAGGTATAAGTGTTTCTATGAAAAAAATACCTGAAAGATTGGATTTCAATAATAAAAACCTGAAAACTCACCTCTGTGTATGACACCATGCTCTTCCTTCAGATAATGCAAGGCTTTCACTGTCTAAAAATGAAAGAATACTTATTTGATTAATTAACACAATATTATCCATTAAACGAAAAAAACATAGGCACTTTACAGATACAAATGCAATCATTCAATGTGGCTGATGCTCAATATGATAGCTCAATCACTGTTCACAAACTTATCATCAGTGGCTTCTAATTAAAACATAAAACCTTTTTCAGAAATCAAGCTGATGGGGGCATATTGAATCAGCTACCATAGGGAAGAGAAGAGCTACTCACCGCAACTGTAATCTTGCCGAGGACATTTTCAGGTATAGGAGCCTTGAGGCGTTTCTGTAACTTGTCTAAACACGTCGCCATTAGCTCCATGCATATCCAGACGTCACTCTGAAAGAAGCAAATTTGACAAACACAATCATTAGCTGTAGTTTAATTAACTCCGCAAGAAACATGTGTTTCTTGTGAGAATTCAGCCATTTCGCAACTGCCTTCTCTGAACCAAAACATTAAATGCTTTTTCTGGTTGATGGTGGAGATCATGTGACATATCTGCATCAGCCAATCACCTGAAGATTCTATGAAATGGCTGTTAACCTGCCCCAGGAAACCCAAATTTCTTGTTGGTGTTAAGTTGTGGGTAATGAATCAAACCAATAAAATCAGTTTATTTATAATTCTGGCACCATTATGAAATGGGTGGAAATACATAGACAAATGAAAAAAGAAATGTGAGGACACCTGAAATGACTATTGGTATTTACTGTATCACTTGAATAACATGACATATATTTAAAAGACAAATCACGTTTTTGTGTTTTATCATCATGTTTGTTTATAATCTGATAACAGTATGGTGATGAAGGTCAGCTATGATGTAGCATCATGTCCAAACCAATTTACCCTTCACCTGCCCATTCACCCCTCCCCCCTCCCACTAGCCTCCTGCCCCCCCCCTCCCCCCAACAAACCTGCTCAATCCAGCACTAATAGCTTCACTGGGATGTATTTAACAATACTGCAATTACTGTATTGTGAAGAATGTTAGGTCATGTTATACACATCTACGTGAACTGAGGAAACGTGGGGTGAACATAATAGCACAAGCAGAGTAAAATGATTCAAACAAATTTTCCCTATATCTAATATTCTAACCACTATGCCACACAGAAAATCAAATGGAATATAAATTAAACTGAATACAAGAAATGTCCGTTCACGATAGCAACAGGGCGCCATTACATTTGTTCAAAACATACTCACGCTGGTTATGAAGGTGCCGATGCAGTGAACTATATAGGGGCAGTTGTGTGACTTGAGCACGACGTCGAGGTCCATAATAATCCTCTTGTTTTCCTCATTGTTTCGCGATCGCCGCATTTGCTGAAATAACCACGCAACATCAGAAAACAGCTTTATTCTAGAAGATGTCACATCACCGAAGCACACACAGGAAACTTCCTCAAATACCCGAGGTACATTTTCTCAAATCAGAAAACAAGTTGTCAGCAAATATATGAAGATACCGAGGAGCTAAAATGTTCGGGAATAAGTTAAGGCAACAAAGATAACTCATAATGTGATATATCAAATACCACCACATTGCCTTCCGATCTTACATTAACGGAGAGTGCCAAGGAAGCCATAGTCAGAGAAAAAAACTGTGGCCAAGTTCAGCATCAGCAGAGTGATACAAACTTGCAATCTTTCGACTGAGAATTTAACAGTGTTACACTACATCAGCATGCCCTGCTAAGAGCACCATTCCGAAGTTGCCCACCTTTACTGCCATCAGGGTATTGCTGGCGCGATGTCTCATCTTGATCACGTAGCCACACGTCCCGTGGCCCAACTCTCCCAGGGGGTCCAAGTCCCCAATATCAGCTTTCATTTTCTACAGTTCACACAAATATAGGCCACTTAAAAATAATACAAAGGCTGGTACACATCTTACATGGTTTACTGTTGCAGATTGGCCCTTTGAAGAAGAAGCCTGGTACACATAAAGGCTGGTTTACTGTTACAGATTGGCCCTTTGAAGAAGAAGCCTGGTACACATAAAGGCTGGTTTACTGTTGCAGATTGGCCCTTTGAAGAAGAAGCCTGGTACACATAAAGGCTGGTTTACTGTTACAGATTGGCCCTTTGAAGAAGAAGCCTGGTACACATAAAGGCTGGTTTACTGTTGCAGATTGGCCCTTTGAAGAAGAAGCCTGGTACACATAAAGGCTGGTTTACTGTTACAGATTGGCTCTTTGAAGGATAAAAAAATGTATTTGATCCACAATATATATATATGTGTATGTATGTATATATATATATATATATATATATATATATATATATATATATATGTATGTATGTATATATATATATATATATATATATATATATATATATATATATATATATATATAGATATATATATAGATATATATATATATATATATATATATATATACTTGTGAATGTAGAATTTTTTTTATAATATGACATTTGCTAAAACCTCCATCAGCAAAATAAAAACCACTAACCACATGACAATGCCATTGTGTGGATTTGTTTAGCTCGTACCACTGTAATGATAATAGTATCAATTAATATGTTTAAATGATATAATATTAATTTGTTTACCTTACCAAGGTAATAAGTTTTTATTATTAAAATGTTTAACTTATTGCATTTTTACCTTACTTAAATGTTTCACCTGCTTATACGTGGACTGGTGTGTCATAAATTCAGGATAAGGTGTTTAGGGGTGGTCATTAAGAATAAATTCCTTACCAGAACATTCTGAAAATGCAAATACTTACTTAAGTACAGATGACATATGATTTTGATTAGTAGGATGGTTTGTTACGATATGAACGAGCCAACAAAACAGACCTGTCCATTGATTGTAAGAACACCGGTCTGCTTCATAATCTCACTGTACTTTCGCTCTATTTCACTGCCACTGAAACAGACAAGATGGCTTGCTTCATAAGGCTCCGGCAACACACACACTGGCTGCAGACAGAACTTTAGAACTTCGGAGACAGTTTGACATATAAACAGTTAAAATTGGGATACATTTTAAAATACATATACAGTGGAAAGATTGTTGCTAAACTTCATAAAAAACAACTTGGGTATATATGTTGGTTTTGTGACTCAGATGGATTCTCATAATTAGTTCGGGACCAACAATAAAATTGATAAAATCAAACTGATTCCCACATCAACATATATTAATTTCCAGTAATAAAAAAATGTGTTAACTTGAAATGAGTATAACTAATGTTGATGATGACAAAATACCAGAGAAACATCCCCAGAAAGCTTATTATTGGCGATTTACTGAACAAATTGACACCTTCATATATACGACAATGACATGAGTTCTTCTTCTTCTTCTTCCATATACTGGACTGGGCACTTTCAGGGCGTTAAAAGTCTAGTAATTACCTTGACCTGTCTGGTGTTTTACATTCCCACGGACTTTGCCAATTTTTCTTTCGCATTTGCACATTCCCAGGCGGAGTGCCAGCACTAGTGCAGTTTGGCGGCGAAGCAAGCACCATTCCACCAGGTGGCGTCACCAGTGTCATATTCCTCGATGCCTTTGTTGGTGTAGTCAGTGACAAGGATCCCGGGGGCATGTTCACTGGGCTGCCACCAGGTGGCACTGGGCTAACATGGCTGCCGTTTGATGGTGGACCGACTGTGCTGTCAGCTGGCTGAAAGCTGTTGACTGAAATAAAATAAATAGAAATCGTCATAAAAGTTAAACTAAGATGTTAAATATATGTTCAGTAGTGTCGATTGTAGTAGTTAAAAGTTATAAGAAATATATAATAAAATTACAAGTAAAACATATGAATAGCTACATCATTGATTTAATTTTGTCTCCTATAGTTCAGTTCCATACAAAAAAGGTGGCAGTGTTGTAATTCATATTATTTATCAATGTAGTCAAGAAATAGAATAAATAAAATATGAGTAGCAATTGCAAAAAATCTAAAAATTTACCCGGGCCATCAGCCTGACAGGCGGAATGCTACCCACTACACTACTAGCGCCGCTTACGACATATATCCGCACCGCTTGCCTCTTCATTGTTAGGACAGAATAGTATTTAGAAAACACTTTTATGAACACACGCCAACTGTATTTAGTAAGCAGCTATTAAACCCTATGCACTGAGTTTTAATCATCCTATAAACACCATTTCCTACCATCTCTGCCAATATTAGCAAGTATATTTTTTAATTCACAGAGCAGTGACGTCACTGCTCTGCGAATAGTGGCGTGTGTGACCTTATTCGCAGAGCTGCTCTGCGATTAACCAGTCAATAATAATAGGATAATAATAATGTCATATATATAACATCAACATTATGATGGTAGACCGGTACGTGTCATTTAAAATAAATTAATCAGCACATCCGTTCGTTCCCTGTGCCCGAATGGGTATGATGGGTGAATGTATCAAGCAACTTTCATTGGGCATTTTTTTATATGTTCTGTCCAGCACAGTTTGGGGAGTGATAGCTGGGTTAATGGCTGCAACCATTGCATTGCCAAATCAATGCCAATGCCATGGCAATGCCATGCACATGGGCATGGCTGATTGGGTTTGGGCACAGTGGCGACTGTCCATTCATTCTCCCCCAAACGCCAGTGTTGTAGCTATTACTTTCAGTTCGTCATTAAACGTTGGCGACAATGTGCTATTTACATGGGGTATCAATAAACTATACCAGGCATGCACTCATGTCAGAAAGAGGCATCCAATTCCAAAACAACAACAAATAGCTGTCAAAAGAATCTTACGGGCGTAACTGCAAAATGCGCCCAAATAGGGGTGACAACAAAGTTATAAACACATACATGGCTTGGGTCGTCTTGGACTGTTTAACACAAACTCTGTTGACAGTTGGTTTGGTCGACTTCGTTCCGTCTCTGCCTTTAAACGGGCTTCCAAATCACTTAGTTTATTCAGGAACGATGCCGACGACGCCGCCATCATGGATTGCTCAATCGTGTCACGTGATAGTCTTAACGTTGGGCTGTCGGATGGGCCCTACTAATTGGCGGACCGGAATTGGCGGACCGCGCAGAAACGGCGGACCACATTCACAAAGATTCCATCGATCGGTACGCTCCATGTTTACAAGCTTTGTTGTTTGCGCGTCCGATCATAAATATTGCAGACTTTTATTATTATTGTGTTGTACTAACAATTCTAAATGTAATACCGGATGGTATTACTTGTATTTATTAAATTCTATAAATAAAATGTTAGGCCTTACTAATTAACTCTACGAGTATTCGCTCAGTCAAAAACAGAAGTCCCACATAATAGTCAGAGATGATAGACGGCAGCTGCATACAATTCGTTTATTTAAATCGTTTGATGTAATGACTCGCCTAAGGGTACATGTGTTCATAGGGCACTAATTCCTGTTATTGAATACCGAAACGGTCACCTGGCAGGTGAGGAATTATGAGGCTCCAGCCGTCTTTTGATGTTCTTTGATCTACTGTGAAAGGGCATATACGTGGATTGATCTCGGATTGCACTGCTAGCTGCACATTCGTTAATGGGTGGGTGAGTAGTTCGTGTTATTGAGGAATATTTAATAGAATGTACTTCACTGAGATCATGGACATTGTATCTGAGGTTAGCTGTCTTTTGTCTTAAAAACCTTTACTTTACCTTTTTGGTAAAGTAAAAATATGGCTATTGTCGCTTCTAGTGGTGTTATTTTTTTAACATGGTATACATATGGTACATACATTGTATTACACACACAAATATATATATATATATATATATATATATATGTATATATATGTATATATATGTATATATACATATATATATATATAATTATATTCTATTTAATATGTGATACATATATATATATTCATTGTATTACACACACAAATATATATAACATTCTATTTATTCTGTGATATATATATATATATATATATATATATATATATATATATATATATATATATATACATATATACATTGTATTACACACAAACAATTATATATATATATATATATATAACATTCTATTTATTCTGCAATATATATATATATATATATATATATATATATATAGAGAGAGAGAGAGAGAGAGAGAGAGAGAGAGAGAGGAGATGTCATTGTTGTAGTGAACTAGTAATACTAAGGAATGCTTACTGTGTTGGCGAAAATAAAAACAAACAAACAAACAACAAATCCAAGGATTGTTATTTCGTCTTTCAAACATTGTATATGCTAACTGTACTGTAGTTCTATTTGCTTATTACACGTCTGTTATTATTGAAAGACATCTCAACATCACAAGAACACCGTAAAAACAGCAACTATAAGGCGCCAACTAGAACAACGCACGTAAATGGCCCCCACGTAAACATGGAGCGTATCGATCGATGGAATCTTTGTGAATGTGGTCCGCCGTTTCCGCGCGGTCCGCCAATTCCGGTCCGCCAATTAGTAGGGCCCTGTCGGATAGTTGGCTATCCCGGATAGTTTTCGGACTATAACGCATGCAATAGCCAAAAACAAAAAATCCGTTTCCGTATTATGCACCAAAATTAACGTTGTATTTAGCATATTAGAATCTTCCAACAAATAAAGAAAAATGCATGTGTGGCATAAATTCAATGTTATATCTATCTCTGGAAGAAAAATGCCAGAATCAAATCCATTCATATAAGGACGTTCATATAATCCGTAAGTGCTCCAGATACAGATACTCAATGGATTATGACAGCGTTCAGATGTCATCCTGTCCCTCCTCAGAATGAGTTTTGGTTACTGCTAACTAAATACCGCTCAAAGTGGTGTCGCATGTTCATGAAAACAGTTTTAACAAAATGACAAGAATACTGTATAGCATTAAAATAAACTAACAAAACCAAAGTACGAATAGACGGATCAACAAACCAGCGAGTATAAAAGCCGAGTACGCACGCATGTTTTGGCATCTGCGGCGAATGTACTCCGGCGTGTGGAGGGGTGTGGCTAGAGTGGGTTCTGGGGCAGTCCATGTGTGTCAGCTGCATACGACTAGATCAAACTTGTGTGTTCATAGTGGGATGTCGCAGTGGCTGCACAAATTTGTTCGTCATCTTAGTGTGGGATTACCGGCCGCCAGTCACGAAATGTCTAAATCTTACGAGGTATAATCAATAATTAATATTATTGACATTGTTTATAATTTGCGTGACATGGCGCGTGTTTACGCGCAATGCCTGATGGGGTTGTCACTAATGTAAACAAAACCGCGTGATGATGTCCACGTCCCGATATGTTAGGACATACCTGATTAAAGGTCTTTACTACGTCATTTCATCCATTTAGCCTGAGCTCCTATTACAATTACATGCAATACCATACGATATATACTCTTTGCATATAGCTTAAATTAAATTTACCCTGTGTAGCACGGGGACAATTAATTTTGATGATTTAGGTAAAATGTTTAAACTGTAGCCTTACCATATGGTATCATCTATTGCATGGATTTGTTATGTCCTGTGACAAGATTGAGGAGACGTGTTCGCCTTAATTATGACATATTATATCCTTTTCTTGTTAGACTTTGAATTGAAATTATTGACACAGTGCTCAGACAAAGTGTAATTTTGTTCTTATTTCAGTGAATTATAATTAATATTCCATACATTGTATCACGACTCAAGCTGTTTCAATATGTAAATATAAGTTGCATCATATCTATAATGATTGTAGCTGCATGCTTGCCAAATTTGTGATATTATGCACCAAGCCACCAACACCAGATTGATAACCAAACTTGTATCAATACATGTTACAATAGGCAGGTAATATGATACTAATATAAATATTTATATAACATGCTGGCCATATTTTTCTTAACAGAAGCATGTGCATTGTGCAGCGTACGTTGGCTTGGGTGTGTGTGTGTTTATTAAGACATTAGTATACTATAGTACCTGATGTACATTTAATTTTGGGATGGGCAAACACAAATTATATAAACATCATAGCCAAGGTAGGAAAAACATAATAAAGAGAGATTCAGCAAATCTACCAAAACACTTGGCGTTTGATCAAGAGATTATACTCAAACCTGAAAATGTATTTACGTGCATGACTTAATTCACGTCTGTCTACATATTATTAGGCAGTGAACATCTGTGGGAACAATATAAGGTATTACCATGTGGTATGATATTCTGATTCTATAACGTTATAGATCTATTCACTGTATCAGTTTTATAACCACACAGTTCTTCAATAATTTGATAAAGGAAAGTTCTAATTAAGTATCTGAACTACATCAGTTGGTGTGTTATTATGTTACAGGAAGCTGTGCGGACATTGAATACTTTGCAGTCGAATGCAGCTGTCTTGGAGAAGGCGAGGCAACTGAATGCTCTCAAACAACTCAGTCTGCCAGAGACAGTGCAGCTGGCCAGCAGAGCAGGCATCAGTGTGAGCAGATGACTTAATAATAATAATGTATTTATTTGGTATAGCGCCACATCCATAATCGTTCGTGGCGCTTCACAACATATTACAATTTTATAAGACATAAAAAGATATATGTATACAATAAGACAAATACTATTGTTTTAAAATAAATGTTAAAAAAGTATATAAATAAACAAAATTAGTACGGCATTAAATAGCATTGCACTTTTAAATATATAAATAAATGATGAATATATTAGTCATAAAAAGACATAATAATTGGTCTAGTGTATGACTACATCGCAATGATACAGATAAATGATGGTATCTGTTTAATTATTAGTAGTAATAAATAGCTTAGTATATGTTAAAACTGTTAAAAATAATAATAATCATTATGTAACAATAATGCCAATAAATAAGTGTATAATTATGTATTGATAATATTACCAAATAATCTAGTAAAAAATAATAATGTTCACTTGCTGAATCATGTCAAACATACTACTCAAAATTTGCAAAGGATCATACAATTTTTGTAGAATAAAATTATTCACAGACCACATATTGAAACATATCTATTTAGACTAAATTGGTAACCCCACTAGGGCCTCAGTGGCTCAATCACACGCTTGAGTGATCACCATGCGTCTTGGAGCTCACGGTATGAAATTCAGGAAATAAACACGTTCTCGAATACATGCCATTTTCAGTTTTTGTGCGATACCCATGCCAAAAAGTGAGGAGCGGTGGTCGCGAGTGAGGAGCGGTGGTCGCGTGGTAGAGCGCCGGACTGTCAATCGAGGGGACGGTGGTTCAATCCCACTTACCGCCGTTTCGAAACTTAGGCAATTTCGTTCACCTCACATTGCCTGTGTCTTTCAGAAGAGACACTAAAAGCCGGTGGTCCCTTCTATCTGGTGTATATGCCAGGGGAAGTAAAAGATCCCACGCAGGGGGTAAATGTGTAACCTGTAGTGGACTCAGTAATTCTAGAGAAGGACAACTCTGAAAACCAAGCTCGACAATACTCTAGTCACAAACATGTGGCTAACACAGAGTGATGAGCTAACCATAAGAAGAAGAAGAGAGATCCCTAGCAAATTTTGATTAGTAGAGTTGACATGGAGTTACATTAGCAAAGAAGCAGTGTAGACTAGATATTAGCAAATTCTCATTTTCACAAAGAACAGTAAATGAATGGAACAGATTATTAGCCGATTTTGTAGGTGCTAGTAGTGTTAATATGTTTAAAATAAAATAAAATCGACATATACCTCAGAATGGTGGGGTACACTTAGATTGTCCACCTGCCATCTAGAGTTGATTCTCTGGGGGCAATCTGGTTAAATCTGGTTAAATCTTGATTGTTACTAAGCTAATTACATGTCATGGTAGAATATGTGCAAATCAGGCATATCAGTATGGTTCGCTCGGCTACAAAGCTATCAAAACAAGTTCCTTATTATTGTGTGACTTGGATTATAATTGATCTATGGGGAGGTGTCTGACAGAAATGTAAAATGTTTCAGCTTGACGACCTAGATAAGTTGTCGGTGATCCATGTGAGTGGTACAAAGGGCAAAGGGTCGACTTGTGCATTCTGCGAGAGCATACTACGAAGACATGGCTACAAGACGGGCTTTTTCAGGTTTGTTTTTTAATCTGTGGACATGTATGACAAATTGTTGTGTCTCGCCAAAAGTGCATGATAAGTTGTTTTTACGAGTCTGTTTGATATACATGTGATAGCATCTGGCGTCTAAATGTGGACAAGTTTGTGGGAAAGAAAACCACTTCCTGTTGGCATCCATAATTTACCTGGATTGAAATCTTAGGTCTGTCATAAGTGGTGACATTTTAGAAGCAGCCAAATCCAGTTGATGACTTTGGTGGCATGGATATTAACTATAATTAGACTTGACTTACCCAGAATGCACTGCAATGATTGCTAGAGGTCATGTATGCTGACCATTTCAGTTCACCACATTTGGTGGAGGTACGAGAGAGAATCCGAATTAACGGTCAGCCCCTCTCAAAGCAGGCATTCAGCCATTACTTCTGGTTGTGCTACGACAAATTCCAAAATACGAAGGTGAGTCTTCTTTCTTGCCTAAAATAAGCAGCCATTTTCAGTGTTTTGTTTTTTAGGCAAGCGATCGCTCTTGCTTGTGCAAATCACCCGTCTAGGGAGCGATTTATCACTTTCGCTAATTATGATAAGCACACCCGTCATCAGACCACATGATGCTAATAAGATGACTATCATAATAAATGATGTGTTTAAATGTACATGTGTGACCATAGATGTTTACACAAAGACGCAAATAAGCACTGTGTAATTAAAAAATCGCTGGTTAGCCTAGAACGCCACCTGGTGGATAAAAACAAAACTAAAACTCGTTCGTGTAGATTATTTTGTATATTTAGGCGAGCATTTTATTGCTTGCCTGGGTTTTACAAATTCGAAGCACTACATTTTAGTTTTTAACCATTTTCATTAGGGAATACATGTTTTATGTATTGTAAATTCATTTAAAAAAAAAAATTATTTTGTAACATTAAATTATTCTGCATGTTCTCATTTTAGCAGTGTGCTTGGCATGTTAGTTTTACAAAGTCATCGGTGACGGGGTGCCTGAAATTAATCATGAAAAAATAAATTAAATGTGAAATATAAATAAAAAACAATTATGTTGACAGTGAGTGCTAGTGGAATACATTTTGATTAGCAAAGAATTAGCCATGTTATATGAAACAATGACGTTGTAGGCTGCACACAATGGGGTGATGCCTGCATACTTCCGATTTCTCACAATCATGGCATTCAAGGTCTTTCTGCAGGAGAAGGTGAGGTGTCATGTTTACATACTAAATTACTTTCCAATCAGCATTGTGACCACTTGCCATTATTAATAACAGCGTTCAACATCGAAGATAGTTGATGCGTTCTGCCGTTGTTTGATATAACTGCATTGTTGTGTCTCATTGTTTTTTCAATCCGTTTTTTCCTCTCTCAATCAACCGGTCAGTGACGCACGAACATATGCACTTATGCATTGACACACAAGCAATTTTCTCCACATTTTTCAAGTTTGCCAAAAGCAGATGCATAATTAACAAATGCCAGATAGGGCTCTATACAGGATAAATGTGTCCTAAAATAAAAAGTATCTAGGTAAGTTCTTATATAGCGCAGTATCCAATAGTCAGGTTTGTTCAAAGCGCTTTACACTTCCCTAACAGACCTGTTCAAACAGACACCATCTCAACTTACCTGGGAAGAATCCAGCCATATGCTGCAATTAATGCGCAAATGCCACTGTCTATAGCCAGGTACTCATCTACCACTGTCTATAGCCAGATGCTCATTTATACAGCTGAATGAACTGGAGCAATGGAGAGTGAAAAAACTTGCCAAAGGTTTAACCACTGCAGCACAGGATTCAAACCCGGATTCTCTTAGTCGAGAGTCCGAAGCTCTACCCCTGGGCCACTATGCTCTGCAATAAATAAATAAAAATAAACTCCAAACACACATGTGAAACCCAGAGTGTCAAAGCATAACTGACAATTGATTTTAAAAGACATTTTTTGCTTCTTATTGTTTTACCCGTACTGTGATATTTCTACAAGTCCATAGCAGGTTTTAGAACTGTTGTGTATCTACATAACCAGTGGATTCTCACCGTTGTGTTTCAGGTAACCTTAACCTTCTTAGAAACACCCGATGACCCTAAAGCCTTTTTGTTTCATCTGTGAAAGTGTTCATCAAATTGGAAGTATATTACTCAAGAAGCAAATGTCATGATTACACAACTAATAATTTCTACTCACTTCAACGCCTGAAGAAGGCCGCCGATGGTGGCTGAAACGTTGAAGTGAGTATAAATTACTAGTTGTGTAATTTCTGTTTCATGTTTAATAGATAATGTTAAGAACATTTATGTTTATAAACAGTAACCTCACTTGAAGAATGATAAACACCAACATGTAATGCCAGTCTGCAGGTTTGTCATGAGATGTGGGAAGTAAATGTGGTTACTGTCACTTTGCAGGTGGATGTGTCAATAGTGGAGGTGGGCATAGGTGGAGAGTATGACAGCACAAACATAATCAGGTCAGTAGGTCATCAAGCTGGTTAGTGGGATACAATAACTAGGTCAATAGGACATACGTGATGTAAAATCTCTAGTAGTAGTTTATAGTCAGGTCTGGAGATAGTATGTACTGGTAGTTATCATGAGGTCTTAATAGTATTAAATCATGTTGATACTATAAGCTATATGATTATTTGCTTCTAATCAATAATGCATTTCCATATAGCAACATTAGCCTTCAGTTTGGCATGGCCACATGCACATATTAAAAGTCACAAACACCATGTTTTAAATTAAAACAATGTGCACATGTTGTTGTCTTAAAAAAACCTGGAAATGTACAATTAAGCCAATATACTGCAGTTTCTTAGAGTGAGACAATTTAACGTTTTTATGAACTTTTTTACTAATTTTTTTGATTTTGTTGTTTTCATTTTTAAAGACACAAACTAATGACAGAATAAAATACTATTTATGATCTTTAATAATTTTACATGTGAGAAACATTCTGCTTGTTCACTGTTTTGAAGTGGAGTTGACATGGAGTTTTATGTGATTGTTGTCGACAGGTCACCAGTCGTCACAGGAGTCACCAGTCTCGATGTCGACCATACTCAGCTGCTAGGCAACACCGTGGAGCAGATCGCATGGCACAAAGCTGGTATTTTTAAGGTAGTTGTTTACCTATGTTAAAAACCTGACACACCTGTGAAGTTAATGAACTGTCACCTTCTGCTCACTGCTCAGCAAATAATTATAATAATCATGATACATTTTATTTATACACTAAAATCCAAAGTACAAGCTCTGTTCAGTAGTGTTCACATTGTGAGAAGTAATATAATATAATACAAGTAATAAGTTTGAATACGTATATCTAAATCTAAAACCAGTTAATAAATAATTAAAATTATATGCTTGCTGAGCTACTTAAAACATTAATATCAATCTAATAAGAGGAACTAGACATTAAAAGCAATTTTGAAATAGAATGTCTTAAGGTGTGCTTTAAATATTTGTTCATGCACTCTGTGGAACATAAATCCTGAGGTAGTGCGTTCCACAGAGTCGGTCCTGCACGGGAGAATGAGGGTCGTCCATATTGTTCGAGGTTGTATCGGGGAACCACTAGCAACATTACACATAAAGAGTTTAACTTTATTTATACACTAAAATAAAAAATAAAATTATGTTCAGCAGTATTTACAACAATCAACTAACTAAATTACCAAAATGAAGTATAATGTTAATACAAATATAATACTACTTTGCTTGTTCCATTCCACATACCAAAAAGAAAACAGTGGCTTGTGTATTTAACTTGTTGTTTAGTATTGCGGGGTTTATGGCTACCCTGGTATTTCCCCATGGTTTCAGTCCGGAGTGCCAGCCTTGACAGTTCCCCAGCCTGGGAACTCAATGGATGTGATGGTCCGCAGGGCACAGGAAATTGGAGTAAGTTGTTAGCAATTCATTTTAAGTGGTATTCAGTCTACAAGTAACTAAATGGTTTTGTTTAGCTAGGGATTTGGATAAACAAGTCATATTTTGTATCAATAACACAGATATGTCCTTCTAATGTTGTAGCAATAATTGTTGTAATATGTATTACTATAACAGTTATTATTTAACACTTATTGTGTTACCATAATAAAAATGATTTCAAATGAATGAAGGACACAGTAATTATAATGTTTTTGTTTTTAACACAAAATAATTTATGCACATATTAGGATTGAAAATTGGTAACTTTTTAATTTTAAAATTGTGATTTTGTACTAGATATATATTCTTGATGTGACACCTGTGTACTCACCTAAGGCAATGTAGGAGGACCCACTTGATGTTTCAGTGCTCACTCAGCATCGCTCCACCCCTCGACTGCTATGACTGGCAGCAACACCAGTGCCACCTGGGGATACCGGGGGAGAAACAGGTCCTCAACGTCTCCCTGGCGCTCCAGTTGGCTCGCATTTGGAGACGGCGTCACTGTGCAGGTGGGCACAGATTACACTTAACACTTAACAATTACACTTACGGGGCCTTGAAAGTCTTGAAAAGCCTTGAATTTGATTGGACCAAATTCAAGGCATTGAAATGCTTGAATTTTACAAAGTAGTCTTGAAACGTGGATATGATATTTTGTCTCCGACAACTACAAGAAAAGTGCATTGAGCAGGACCGACCACTGTACATGGTATTTGTCGACTTCAGCAAGGCGTTTGATACAGTTGGGAGGACCGGGCTATGGCAGCTACTGAGGAAGTATGGCTGCCCAGAGAAGTTCACAACAATGATCGAGGCACTACATACTGGAATGATGGCAAAAGTTAGTGTTGAAGGAGAAGTCTCGGAATCGTTCAGTGTCACAAATGGGGTCAAGCAAGGTTGTGTACTGGCCCCCACGCTCTTCTCCATCTTCCTATCAGCAATGCTCGACGAGGCTTTCCGAGACATGGGGGATGGCATCTACATACAGTCCAGACAGAACGCTGACCTATTCAACGTCGCACACTTCAGAGCAAAGACCAAGACTACTCGGATACTGATGAGAGAGCTGCTATTCGCAGATGACAGTGCACTGGTTGCACACTCTGCTGAAGAGATGCAGAAAATAGTGGATGCTTTCTCCGATGCGTCAAAGAAGTTCGGCCTGAAGATTAACATCAAGAAGACCGAGGTGCTGTACCAATCCAACTCTACAAGAACCCGAGAGGAGGATATCATGGTTGATGGAAACAAGCTGAACTCTGTTCTAGAATTCACCTACCTCGGAAGCACTATATCAAGTGACGGATGCATTGACGATGAAATACAGAGGAGGATGGCCAAGGCTAGTGCATCTTTCGGCCGACTACGCCAGAGACTCTGGAACAACCACCATGTGTCCATGCGGGTTAAAGGCAAGATATACCGTGCAATTGTGCTGTCCACCCTCCTATACGGAGCTGAGGCCTGGACAGTGTACAGACGACAGGTTAAAAAGCTACATGCCTTCATGATGCGACATCTGCGTTCGATCATGAGGATAACCTGGATGGACAAAGTGACAAACAAGGAAATACTAGAACGAACAGGGCTGCCATCTATGGAAGATCTTCTGATCAGAAAGAATCTCCGGTGGACTGGACACCTCGTGAGGATGTCACCAGACAGGCTACCGAAGCAGGTTCTCTACTCTCAACTGTCTTCTGGTCAGAGAAAGAGAGGGCGCCCTCGTCTCCGGTTCAAAGATACCATCAAGAGAAACCTAAAGATGAGAGACATAAAGATCGACTCATGGACATCACTCTCACAGCAGAGAGACAAATGGAGAGCAAGAGTCAAGTGATGGAAGCAGTCTTTGTCGCTTCGCGACCGACAGCACGATGATGATGAGTCTTGAAACGTCTTGAATTTAATTGTGGTCAATAAAATATTGTTTTGACTCGATTGTTGTGACGAATAACAGCCAGAAAAGGAAACGCCTATGCACAAAAATAACTTGTGTGCACATTGGGCAATGGGGATTTCATTGTGGTTGGCACCATTGTTTTCTTAGTTGAATAAAAATGTTAATGTTAACTTAATTTACTGCGCTTAAAAGTACATATGTTGTTAAAACAGTCTTGAATTTCTTTTTCAAATAGCCTTGAAAAGTCTTGAATAGCCTTGAATTTCAAATGTCCAGATGTATACGGACCCTGACATAACATATAGCCTCTCACAAGGTGGAGATTTAACAAGATTGAACAAGATTGCCACCTAGAGATTCAACTCTAGATGGCAGGTGGAGTAGGAAGTCCTTTCGCTTCTTGAGAGTCCAACCTATCTATCTAAGTAAACCATATCTTAGGTATATGTCAATTTTATTTTAAAATATATTAACACTACTAGCACCTACACAATCAGCTGATAATCTGTTCCATTCCTTTACTGTTCTTTATGAAAATGATCTAATATCTAGTCTACACTGCTTCTTCTAATGTAACTCTCTTCCTTGACCGAGAAAAAGATATTTTGGTCAATATTTTCATACCCATTCAATATTGAACTAGGCAGGTGTCTCGCTCACATGCAGAGTAGGCCAATGCAGATAAGCACTGGATGTGCCTCCATTTGAAGATACACGTATTTCTGTATAACTGTGTGATACATTGTTTTAGGAAAGGACTTGACTGCCCTGTCCCAGATGGGAGAAGGAGACCATCTCCCTGAGAACCAGCCTCATGCAGACGCTGTTGGAGTGGCTGAACCATTCTCAATCACAGAGAAGGAAGCCCAAGGTGATTCTTCATGGTGATAGTTTCTTTTAACCATCTCAGTCCTACACCCCTGATCTGCAGTGACCACTGAGTACGGCATTCCCAGTGATGTGCAGCAAAGTTGACAACCTCCTTTCAAATAAACGATAATGAATAAAATGAGCTGTACTTATTAGACTGATGACATGGTACATTGGTCTTGCTCCGGTTTTATTCTGTAACTTTTATCATCACTGGCGTCCGAGTTTTTATCAAAACTAATCGGTCAGTTTCGTTGTTAAGTTTGCCAACATCGTCGTAGTTTTACGAATGTATTAATTTGTATCAATCCGTGGTTCCCCCCAGGTGTCAGCACGTGTCGGTGGGCGGGGCGTAGTCAGGTCATCGAGAAGACTGGAATCAGCTACTACCTGGATGGGGCACACACCCCGCTGAGTCTGGAGGTAAAGCAAAACCAGTCATGTTTTTATGGTATCAAGTAAACAGAGGTTATCTTGGATTTTTGGAATTTGAAACACTGCACTTGTCGGTTTCCTGTGAAATTGAGATAGTTTGTAAGAAATCACTGAATTTAACAATGGAACCATGGTGGTGTTATCCATTTGTAAAGTTCAGAAAGTGTTGTGTGCTGTTGCAAAATGGGTGTGGCACAAACTTATGCAATGCTGTGGCTTGCCCTACTAGTATATGGCACTGTTGTTGTAGGCCTGTGTACACTGGTTCAAGGACTCATCCGCACAAGAGAGTCAAAGATATGGGTAAGCAACGTTGTAACAACACAGTTATCATAATGAAGGTTATGATACACATCAACTAAGCAGCGTCTTCATGTACGAAATAAATATTGACTATAACCACATGAAAAATGCATATTTACTTACAAGACTATTGAACATTTATCAAGTTTCGTTTAACCATTTATTTTATATGTATTTTATGTTTATTCAGTGTTTGTTTTAATATTTATTTTATATTTATATAATTATTTAAATTATAAAAAATTATATTGAAGAAAGCACCTGACCTAGCAATATATGACGGATAGAGAGTGGAGATGTGACATGAGAACACTGCCGTGTGTGAGCAGGGGTTGAAATAGTGGTAGTCCGGTAGTCCGAGGACTACCAGAAATTAGGCCGGACTACCGACGATGGAGTCATCGATAGCCTGACAAACTACCACAATATTCGGAAATATTTTTATTCGATATGTCGTTTATGTTTTCTGGTTTAGGGGTGTATATGTGTTTAGTGTTTGATTTTTCCATTAGTGTTCAATTTTCAAATTTGTTTTTGTTGTCATGTTTTTTTGCTTAAATTTGGGTCATTTCTGGACTACCAGATATCTCTGAGGACTACCAGATTTCCCAACTAGGTAGTCCTGCTGATCACCATTAATCGTTGAGTTATTTCTATCCCTGGTGAGATGTTACATAATAACTCTGCCGTGTGTGAGATGAGAACCCTGTGTATGTTTACAGGGGCAGTGTGGCGAGGGTGCTGGTGTTCAACTGTACGGGAGACCGGTCCCCTGAATCACTGCTCAAGTTTCTTCTTGTAAGTGTCGCTCCACCAAGTTATTTTATCTACTAGACGTTATGTCATTTTATAAAACACAATCCAAATCCGTCCAGTGCTCACACATCGCCGTGGTGGAGTGCATCTTTTTTTGCATTGTGTACTTCATTTCCTAACATTGAAAGTTGTGGCTATCTTGCAGATAATAAATTACACATAAAATGGGGGTAAATACACTAAAAAAAACTTTACAGTTAAAAGTTGAAGACACACACAATATTTGCATAACGTGCCACAGATGTGGACAAACTATGTCAACTGATGTTTTCTGACAGCACAGGAATATATAATACAGAGTTATACAAAGAATGGATAACACAGCAGATGCTGATTAGTGTATAGTATGTGTATGCAAACACACTAAGCAACCATAGTGCATACCCGGGGGTATTTGTCAATCATGCAGGAATTTTTATTGATTTATGTGGAGCAAGTCATTCTGTACTTTAATTACGAACAGTGTTGGAACATAACAGCAGTCTGAGTGACTTGTAATTTGTTTTGGTTATCTTGTTATGTTGATGCTTGTATTGTTGCAGCCATGTGAGTTTGACTGTGCCGTCTTTTGTCCGAACTTTGCAAGCACGTACAGCAACAAAGCAGGTGAGATAACTATGGCGTAGACTTTTAAATATCACATATCATAATGACAGTATATATTCAAGTTTGGGCTGTTTGGAGTAAACTACCTGAGTCACGGAAACCCAAACATCTACTTGTTGCAATTGTTCTACGTTAGTAACCCATATACTGATCAGTTCAGTATCAGTTCATGCACAAAATGGCAGGTTTTCCAGGCAAATGTTTTTTGTACTTTTGATCATAAGATAGCACCATGTTTCTGTCACGTTCTAATCCTTATTTGAGCATCTTTCATTTTATTCTCTGGGGTGGGTTTCTTGTCATAATCGAAATGTTGCAACATGTGTCGCGTTTAGAAGTTTTATGTTCACCAACCCCTGATAGTTTATGACAAATGCTTGCGAATCTATTAGGAACGATATAGTACTGACATATTTTATTTTGATTGTTTGAGTATTTGTAGTTAAATCAATTCAAGACTCTGTATTTACTTATAACTATTTGCCAAATTATCCTGGTACATTACTCCTGCAGACCAGACAAACTATACGGTGGCGCCACAAACAACACAGAGCAAGTGTGTGACCAATGAGAATGCATGGCTCAAACTCCTGTCGGAGCAAAACGTCTCAGGTGATCGAAACGACATTCCTTCAGCCAACCCAACCCTTGTGTGCGCAAGTATTCATGACGCACTCCAGTGGATTTCACAAGGCCGAGACCCTTTGTTTGAAGCGGCCACAAATGACATTGGGAAAGTTCCGGAAGTGTTGCACCAGTGCTGCCACCTTCAGGTGTTGTGTGTCGGTAGTCTGCATCTCATAGGGGGCGTGCTAGGTCTACTTCAGCCTGATATGAATTCGTCCAATGAAGACGCACAGTAGTACAACATTTGGAGTGTCTGCTGTAATGAGCACTGTGACTACATATCTTCAGGGAATTTATATAAACTGTATGTTCAACGACACAAATTTGTGAAAATTGGATAGGTGGGTTTAATGATTGCTGAGATTTAGTCGGACAGGATGTGGGACCAATCACAGTCATTTTAATATTTGCAACAGTAGCCAAAATAGCAGCATGATTTGAGAATATTAGAACGTAAAGGTCTAAGAGAGATTATTTTAATAAACTGGACATGTGAAAATGTTCACACTATTTTTATTATTACATATAATAGTTTTCGGATACATTGTTGACGAAATTATAATTAAATATTGTTGCTATCTCATTAGATGGAATATTGTAAGCAGTGTTTTACCTTGAAATATGCTACCACATTGTAGTACTTTGCCATTGAAATGTACACTGTGTGTACACTGTATTCTCATAAGCTGTTTCACTGTACATAAACAGATTTTTAGCTCAGTGTAATTAATCATATTTCTGCAGGTACTTGGGGAGTGTTGAGTGTTGACTGGCGGTGTAGGAATTATATCATGCAACAAATATGCAAATATTTATATTAAATTTTATTAGAGAAAAATGTAACTGACAGCAATCAGTATTTGAGATTTTTACTCTTCTTAGGTGATTATTTTATTTATGTTTTAAAAGATTATTGTTTCCCTTTATGAAATTATATTGCTGTAGTTTGAGTCATGGCTCTATGTGCAATTACCGTTTGATGATTTGTAATCAACAGTAGTACATAGTTTTAATGAAGGAATATAAAGCTCTTACAAAAACAACACTTACTTTGCCATCACGTTTAGAATTTGTTGTAAACTATGTTATACATTTATGATTTATTGTGTACATTGTAATCATTGCCACAGTTTATGAATAAATATACACGTGTGTTTAGTTACTACTGTTTGCTGCTGTTAATGAACCAGTCTGTCTGACTGTACAGCATATATCTTGTTTGATAATGAATCCTGTGAAAATATAGCAACTGGATGTAAGTTCACACATTAAAATTGCCAACTGCATCCTATGTATCACTGAAATATTATTCATAGTAAAATAACAGGTTTAGATATTGACTAATGTCAAAGTATTAAGTTTTTTTTATAGTAAATGTGTTATTAAAATTACCATGTATTTATTTGTATTAAATTGTAGCAGCAAATGCAATGCAGTTGACACACACACACACACACACACACACACACACACACACACACACACACACACACACACACACACACACATGCACTGCTCTGTTATAATATTCATATTAAACAGCATGTTTAAGATATTGATAAATTAGCTGAAAGTATTAAATACATGTTATTAAATGTTACTATTGTTGTTACTACCCCTGCGTACATGCATGCATGCAAACACCCACTGTCTGCTTTATATATCTGAAGGGAAAGCATAGAGATGAATGCTCACCACACTGTGATTTATTTTGACATAGGTTATGTTTCTATGCTTCGTTTTATACCATGATTTACATTGGAAACATTAAACAGTAGATTCTTGCTGAATATCATACCAATGATATGCATTGAAATGTTGATTTAGATATCTATATATTACTTGTTGTGCCACAAAATGTAAGTTGTTATCCCTAGAGAATACAATATAATTGTCTATATCAATAAATTGTTGAAACACGGCATCATATGTAGAAGTATTATTAGTCACTTGTTTTTTCAACACATGGTTGCAATTCTGCAAGTAATAAATTACCCCAAAAAATTGCTAAAACAGTGATGGGTATAAAAGGATGAGATGAAAAGGTGTGAACAATATTGCAACCCACTAGTTCACTTCAACCATTTAATAGTTCCATTAATGTGATGGGGTATTGTATTATTGCAAAAAACTAGCTTGGTAAGACTGCCTAATATAACATATGTAATTAACAACATAATTTGTGTATAACAGTGATCATGCCAGCACTTTGTTATAACAATGTTTTGGCTTTGAACAAGCAAAACTATAATATAAATTAATTTTAAATAGACTGCAATTCGCATAAAAGCATATTAAAAATACCATAAAAAATATAATCAATAGACAAACGGCATCATCAGAAAATAAACCCTGAGACAGCCTCATACAGTGCTTAATATTGACCGTCTTGAGGTAAAATCTAGACGTCAAAGTATAGGCCCCTATGTCATGAAAACCAATCAGTGCCATTTATAGTTGACAATAATAATAATTTATACATTTGTGGCAAGGCCGAAATGACTGAGAGCCGAAAAGACTGGAACATTGCAGGCGCCACCTGGTGACCAGAATGGGATTAATAGTAGTGTAAATAACAACAAATATTTTCAGCTGATTCTTTAGTCTCCTTTTCTTCAGAAGATGTGTTTATGTAAGTGGCGTTGTCACTATGAGCACAGTCACACTGTATCATATAAATTGCACTCATTAATGTTATGTTGAAGTTATCACTTAATCCAATGTACACGATTATGATGACCTGATACTGATAAGTGACAGATCTGTCAGCTGCGTTAGTTGAGCGATATTAGGATCAAGTCAGCTTGAAGGCGCACAGCTTTTCTAGACCAGTCTACCATTATGAAACAGGCGTGGCTTTCACTACCAAGTGGACTGGCTGTCTGGAATAATTAGTGAAGCCTAGGCTAGGCAAAAGGTCATCCAGTTGTCTAATAGCTGAAAATAGCTCAAGTATAAGAATATATATATATATATACTATAATATATATATATATATATATATATATATATATATATATATATATATATATATATATATATATATATATACTTGACAACACACCCAATTTTAACAATAAAAAATATTTCTGGCATATATAGACCATAGGAAAAAATATAATGTGTTATTTACATAATATAATATATTCACGTAATTCTGTTTCCTATACATTTACTGTGTATATGTAACTAAGTCTAACAAATCCACATCAAGTAAGTGATGTTTTATGGAATACTTCAACTAATATAACATGCTGTATATGAAACAATATGTTTTATTTTCGACACAAAATGTATATACAAGTAAAAAATTAAATAGTAAAACACATACATTTTTATTTGCTTAAATTGGACACATTGTGTTACATACATATGTACATTATACATACACACACAAACACACGTGGATTCAGGCTCCTGCCTGAGGAGCTTGAAGCACATACTTTCAAAAGGATTCAAGCAGGGGATTCAAACTTGCATAGAATCTCTCAAACAAGACCCCTCTTCCCCTTTCATCCTGTATCCACTTCTCCCTGCTGACTACTACCCTGTATATATACACTTCGCTCATCCAAGAGTTATTCAAAACTGAAACATCTTCACAACCTTCACATATGTCGTAATCAAATATTGATGTGGCTGTAAATAGGAAGAAGAAGACGCCAGTGAAAGTAATACTTTATGGTATTGACATTACTGTTCATGAGCAAAATCAATTTTATAAGCAAAATCAAGCCATTTCTATGAGCAGAATCGGCTGACATGTACTCTGCTGGTTCAGTAACATGCTTACTGTTATGTTCACTGCAGGCATGTGAATCAGGTTGTGAGTTTATTTACAATGGAGACATATCTGTGACTTGCCCACTCTGACTGGCAATGCCAGCAACCATGGCCCGACCCCGGCCTGGCACTCAGAGCTCGGCCATGACACAGAAGTGTGCCGCAGAGAAGGGGAAACTGAGACACATGGTGAAAACACATCTTCAACAAGACATGTGCAGGTAAACTACCTTTGTAATAGCATTAAAACAAAATGTGTATTTTGTGTTAAATGTAGGCTGTCAATTTCCTTTGGCAAGTTTTTTCACTCTACATTGCTCCAGTTCACTCAACTGTATAAATGAGTACCTGGCTATAGACAGTGGTGGATATGTGTACAAGCAGTCTTCGCACATTAATTGTAGCATATGGCTGGATGCTTCCCAGAGAAGCCGAGATGGTGTTTGAGTGAACAGGTCTGTCAGGGAAGTAAAGTGTAAAGTGCTTTGAACGGTCCTGACGACTGGATACTGCGCTATATAAGAACTTGCCTTTTGTGGACTGTGACGCCAGAAAAGGATAGGTAAAAAGTAGGAGGTGTGGCCGTTTGTTTCTGCTGATGTTGTAATTGCCGTAACAGGTTGTTGGAGCTGGGCAGTCAGGGGGACGTCACACTGGACATGGGGTCATCAACACTGACACTTCACAAGTGCATCCTCAAACAACGGTCAGTGGCTGGTCACTTGTGAGAAACATGGCATGATTATGTTTCACTAACTATTCACTTCTCAATATTTTCACTGAGGCATATACAGTGTATTATCAAATTATTATTCATGCACGCGTTGCTAACTTGGAAGAGGAGAATTAAATGAGTTTGATGAATGAAAATCCATGTTGTGTCAAAGTATGTATTTCATATTTTCAGTAAGAGTACCTCCCAGTATGTATGAAATCGCCCCTTTAGATTTAAGGGTGTATTTGTTATTGTCATTGTGTCAATGTATGTGTGTAATATTCCTGTAGTGTTTCACAGCATGTATTACATTTTAATCGTTTAATTAAATATGTAATTTGTAGTCTTGATACAAAAATTGAACACACAAGATGCTTAGGATGCAAGAAAAGGTGGGAGTGCAACTTTATAATAATAATATATTTTATTTAATATAGCGCCACATCCAATTTCAAATTGCTTTACAATTTACAAACGGCGCTTTACATACATTAAAATCCTAAAATACAAATACACATCAGAAGAAAAAACATAAATATACTAGTAACATATAGAAACAATTATAAAAAGAATACAAATATAAATAAAATAACACAAATTATTGAAGCTGAATAAATGTATATATGTATAATAAATATATAAATAGGTTAAATAAAATATCGATAAAAATACACAAATATTAAACTAAACCGCGAGAACAGTCAGAAAGAAATGTGTCTTTAGGTGTGCCTTGAAGATGGCTAAACAGGCAGACGTCTTAATGTTGTTAGGCCATGTTCCTCATGATCACTGGAAACATTAACTCCACACTGGCATTTACTGTTACAGAGGTCCACCAGTCTGGTCAAATGTCCTCACAAGCACATGTGACAGTCACCTGACCCTGTCAGCGGGGGAGCCAAGCATTGTCCAACGGGCACTTAGGTAGGTCATCACTCAGATAGGGTCATCCTGTGAATGTTGCTGCCAATCAACAGCATTCAGCTCACACTTAATATGAACGGAATGAACGGATGCTTTATCAATTTAAGGAGCCATCGTTATTTAGTAATATAATGTCTTTTTAAGGAGCAATCATTTTCTGATAATATAATGTCATTTTAAGGAGTCATCAATTTGCATTAACGTAGTAAGTTTCACCCACTAGATGGCATACCTGTAGCAATTTATTTCCTCCACCACATGTGTTATTGATGACTAAACCATCCACCGTACTATGCTATCTTGGGACTCTATGAACATATGCTTGTGAACTTATGCTTGTGAACTATGTGAACTTGTCTTCAGATGCATATACAGTGAAGACGATGTCGACTCGGCCTGGTGTGACTCAGTCTTTGCCACTGTCAGCAGCAGCAAACACGTGAACGACAGCAACACTGACCACTGCTCTCTGTCCAGAGACATGGCTGACCACAAGGCAAAACTCACCAATGCTTTCGATATTGACGGGAACATCACAGGCTACCAGAGCCACCTAGCGAGTGACTTGGAAGAAACATTCACGAAGATAACCGTAGAGGGAACGGAGGAGAAAGCAATGTACAAAGATGATAATAAGGATGGGCAAGATGATATTAAGGATGGGCGGGATGGTTCCAGTGAATGCACTTTATGTGGGCCGACTACAAACAACTCACACACAAATAACACTCATTTAGACAGTGGATCATTAGCACATATCCACCTGGTGGACGAAACTGACAACAATAATGCCGGCGATGACTCAGTGACATCTTGTCGTCATGGCAACGACAGTGGTTGGGAGGGAGCGACGGAGCCGTGTAGCCAACTAGGGGAAGATTTGCTTCAGATGTACGACTACGTCAGTGGGAGAGATGCAGACATCTGTTTAAAACTGACCACCGGTGAAACGTTTCATGCACACAGGTCAGTATAAATACCTCTACAAGTTTACTGGTCAAATCTGAGCCAGAAATATGCAATTATCAAGTCTTTTTTAATTTGTTTTCCTCCCAATGAAGTTAGTAAGAAATTCTTGCTATTGAAAATGCTATTTTTTTTAACAATGTTGATTAATTAATAATCACTGGATCCATTGAATGGTAATTATATTTGTATTTTGTTTAATCATTTAAACATATATATATATATAAAGCACAAATATGACATGTGATAAAAACCACACTATACAAATATCACTATAAGAGATAAAAGTGAAATCGAAGAAAATAGTTCAGCCCCTAAAAAGGTGTTGAAAGTAACGATATTATGTCTGTTCAAAACAGTATTTTATTTTGTTGAACTGTTGTTGGAAACTCTAAGAGGAATGTAATTTTGTAAAGAACAGTGTGTGTTATTGGGTTCAACTTACTGTGTTGATGAAATGAAGATTCGTTGGAATCATTTACACTAATTGTTTGTTATGTCTAACAGATGCATGCTGTCTCTGAGGTCATCCTACTTCGCAGCAATGTTTGATGGCAACTGGAAAGAAAGCACAGCAACAGAAGTTACCCTCCATGGGTGAGCATGGTCATCATGACATTAGGACATCACAAAACTAGCTGACTAAGCAATTAGTGATTACTTTGTGCAATTTATCAGTCATATCATGCAATATGCAATTAATTGTATTACCAACTTGGTGATTTGAAGAACAAATGTGTCTATGAAATTTAGGACTGATCTTCTCACATGAGACAGTTGATCCAAATCTGAGGCAGTAGTATTAATAACTGACAACAGGAGAACCTGTGTGAATCTTCAGGGAATCGTATAACAGGACTGGTATGAGTCAACGTGTAGATGTAACTTGTCATTCATTTAAAAACACAATTTAGTAGTTCTCCAATAAATCAGGATCACATAGTGTGTGTGTGTGTGTGCGTGCGTGCGTGCGCGCGCGTGCGTGTGCGTGCGCGTGTGTGCATGCGTGTGGATGTGTGTGTGCGTGTGTGTGCATGCATGTGTTTTTGTGTGCGTGCGTGCGTGTGTGTGTGTACAATTGCAGTTCATTTGGGTCTCCTGTGCTCATGGGAACAAAACATCTTTTCTGCAATAACAAGTTGGTGGTAAATTTTTAAAGTTCATATAACTTTTTAATTTTACTTTTATAATACCTCACTATTTGCATACTTGTTGAGGAGTGTTAAAATTAAAACTATGGTAAAACAAATAATGATGTATCCCTGGAACCTATTAACAATACTGTGATAAACAGTACTGATGTATTAACCCTTTGATTACCAGTGTGTCGCCGGCAGCACTTCACATTGGCCTACAGTTCATTTACGGGGGTGTGTGTGAGATGCCGCCTCAGTGTGACCTCTCCAGGGTCCTGCTTGTGGCTGACCTCTATGAAATTGACCATCTCAAAGATGTTGTTGTTTACAAACTGAAGATGGACAAGTGTCATTTCTTTCATAAAGTAAGGATTTAGAATATTTTATGATTCTAATCCATTTCTTGTGATCTACTGATGCCTTTTCATTGAAACTTGTATGCACTTATCTATAATATATCTACAATAATATATGTTACTTTAAAGTAGATATACATATACTTAACAATGTGTAGATGGTGTAAATGAAGTTGTAGTTGTATTGTTATTATATATATATTCTAGTCTTAGTTTGCTGTAAAAATGGAACTATATGTCACATATTTAGATGATTAATTTTGTGGACAAGTCACCAATGCAGTGCCACCCCAGGTGGACTGTTGTGTGTAGCTTTATTTGTTGTTGCCGTAGGTGTGTGCCATGGGTGTGGTGGAGATGGACTGTTGTGTGTTGTTGCCCTTTCCAGCCGTGCAGCGTGTGTGCCGTGGATGTGGCGGAGGTGGACTATGTTTGTGTAGCTTCAATTGTTGTTGTTGTTGATGTTGTTGTTGTTGTTGTTATTGTTGTTGTTGTTGTAGCCGTGCAGTGTGTGTTCCCTGGGGGTGGCAGAGGTCCTGGGTCTGTCCTTCTCCTTCCACCTGGTCGACCTGCGGGACCGGGCAGTGCGCTGGACCACACGATACTTCCCACGCGTCTGGTCATCTCCGGTGTTTGCCAGTCTGCCTGACCACGTCCAGCAGCATTGTCTCAAGGCTGTCGTCACACAGATTGTGAGTGTCACAGCCCCGTAATTATGGAAAGTTTGATCTTAATGAGAAGTAAAATGGCCAACTATATTTTAATTGTGATATAATTAATGTGGTGGCTGCCATGAGAGCGATCAAAATGGTCTTAGTGACGTCTCCTCGACCCTTGGTTATCTTACCTACATTAAAAAATATATTATATTTACTTATAATTACATTTATTCAATTACGTGTCATGTTACTGCATTAACGAAATATTATTTTATTATTTGAAATGTAGGTAATTTTGTTTGAACATTGCTTTTGTATTGCTGTATATACTGAGTCAATCAAAAATTCCAATTTCGAAACATCCATTGAACAAACAGCATTTGCCTACATGATAGATATATGAAAATTTCAGTGTCTCATCTAAAACAAAATTACTTTTGTTTGGTTGTGGAGAGTCAGATGCACTCTACATGGCACCAGACACTAATACTTATGACCAGTGATGTTAACATATTGATATCATCATATCAACATTTTCTGAGATGACTCCCCTAAATAACATTGGATTCTCAATAAGCTGTCTGCACTGCCATCTATGGGTGACAACCATGGAACATCTTGTTAAAAAGTGACGTACGATTTCAGACAAATGACACTGTCATTGACACAATCACTGACTGTGACACACTCACGGGCAGTCTAAGCGGAGTCAAGTGGTCACTCCCTGTGGTTTCCATGGCAACTAATGTGATGGACGCCTGCATTGAGCATCTGCGGATGAACTTCACAGATGTTTTGGTGACGAGCAGGTTCCAGTCGATGAGCACAGTAGGTGGGAGGGACATGTGTGTGTCTGTATGGCCATAGGCAGCTGTGAATATCGTGCATGTGTGTGTGTGCATGCGTGCGTGCGTTCGTGCGTGCGTTTGTGCGTGCGTGCATGTGTACACGTCTCTGTGCAACTTTGACTTCTCCTATACCTGCTTGCTGAGCATTTCTGTGTTTGTATGTGCTTGTGTGTGAGTGTATGTTGGTGTGTGAGTGTGTGCATGGCAAACGTGTGTGTGTGTGTGTGTGTGTGTGTGTGTGTGTGTGTGTGTGCGTGCGTGCGTGCGTGCGTGCGTGCGTGCGTGCATGTGTGAGTCTGTCTGTGTTTTATGTGTGTGTTAATGAATGTGCATGGGTCAGTGTGTTTTCAGTGCCCTGTCATCCTGCCTGCCTGAGTGGTGTGTTGTGACAGACAGTGGCGATGGGTCTGTAAGACTGGTGTGTTGTGACAGACAATGGCAATGGGTCTGTAAGACTGGTGTGTTGTGACAGACAGTGGCGATGGGTCTGTAAGACTGGTGTGTTGTGACAGACAATGGCGATGGGTCTGTAAGACTGGTGTGTTGTGACAGACAATGGCGATGGGTCTGTAAGACTGGTGTGTTGTGACAGACAATGGCGATGGGTCTGTAAGACTGGTGTGTTGTGACAGACAATGGCGATGGGTCTGTAAGACTTGTGTGTTGTGACAGACAGTGGCGATGGGTCTGTAAGACTGGTGTGTTGTGACAGACAATGGCGATGGGTCTGTAAGACTGGTGTGTTGTGACAGACAATGGCGATGGGTCTGGAGCTGCTGGAGACAGTCTTGTCCCGCGCCGTCCTCTCTCTGCCCACCCACCGCGCCTGCGCCACGTACGCCACTGTGCACCGCATGAAGACACGCACATTAGAGGAAGACTGCTCATACACACAGGTACAACACACTGCTCTTGTGTGAGCTCTGAGGAGCAGGGACCTCTAATGATGTCCCATATCATGAAACCATATTCATGATAATTGTATACTTATTAATCCTCATCATTCAGATAGTACACAGTAAATCTGTAAAATAGTCATCATGTCTCGCATATAATTTTATTATTATTTATTTATTATATATATTTTTAAAGTCAGTAAGTTGTTTATATAACTCACTTTTCAAACAGTGTTTATTTACATGAATTAATTGCATGTTTATTATACAATCATATCCTGTATATTGCTCATTATTTTATCTGTTTTTCTACAATTTTACATGTATCTAACTTATAACCTTATTTATTTTTTATCTATTAATTTTTTATATATTTGATCTTTTATAGGCTACTTAGATGTGCTAATGTATGTACCAATTGTATATGGATTTTTTCCTGAAATAAATGTATTCGTATTCGTTCATAATAGCACAGCTAAAGTTTCTCTCTTGCTGGCCTACGCCCCCTTGGCGGCTGTCTTTTTTGCTTCATTCCAGGTGTTGTTAGACTCCTTCAGTGGTTATGTTTCAGCAGTTTGGGGGGGGGGGTAGCCTGGTTTTCCATTTCCTCGAGTGTTCAACACTCTAGGGCATGTTTTGTAACTGTTATCCATTTTTTTTCCTGCTTTGACGCTTGCTTGGTTCAACTGTGACAAAGTGTCTACCATTTTAGCCAAAAATATTTGATCCAATAAAAAGTGGCATGCACACGTAACAATTGAACAAGACTTCTGTCAAGCTTGGTACACCATATGTTTTAATACACACTGTCTGTGTATAATATATAATCAAATTAATAAATATACATTTTGTATTATTTGTTTTCATTTTGATTTCCTCAATGTTGATTAACAATAGAACCTGGAATTATGTCATATTTTGTAATATTTCTTTACTATTAAAATATTGTTATGACAGGACTTCTGCAAGCTAGTGGTGACACTGTGTGGCAAGTGTGAGAACTACATGGTATCACATGTGAATCAGCTGATCGACACACTTGAGTGGAAGAGCTTACTGAGTCCAGATCTACAGACACAGATCAGAAATGGTGAGTACTGATGGTCCACCATACAGACAGATACACCACAGACACTGCTTTTCAGAGACTTCCATCAGGGAGACGTCTAAAAGTTCCACTAGCTAAAAAGAACCTATTTAAGAAATCGTTTATACCCTCTGCCATTTTAATTTTGAATGCTAAATTTTAATGTACTGTATACTTCTTTTATTCCATACACTTATTGTACTGATTTATGTAATCTTATTTATTTACCAATTTTAGTACATATTATTATTAATATTGCCACATTGTGTCTTATGAAAGAACCTTTTAAGGAATATTACATGCTTATTTATTTATTATTATTTTTAGAGTACTTATTTATATACTTAATTTATTTACCTTACCGATTTTAGTGCTGATTAGTATTATTACCATTTTAATGTGTCTTATTAATCATATATATATTATGGCTCACCAATCTTATTACTATATAATTTTACTGTGCAACTGAAGAACATTTTCCGTTATTAATGTGATGTTTTAAATGGACAATAAAGTCTTTTGAATCTTTGAATCTTGAGACACTGTGCCAATATCTTGCCCCAGTAGTGAACTTTAGGACTGTTTCTCCTTGAAAGTAATAACAATTATATTTGCCTTTGATGACTGATGCTGATATTTGTGGGGCATAAGTTATGTTTAAGACTGGGTAAATCATATGTAATAGCGGTCTATAACTGAGTGGTCTGTAACTGTCAGTGATTTGTTTGTTAATTCGTTTTTTCAGATGCTTGCTATGTTTGTATCAGCTACAAAAAGTCATTGAAAGGTCCTCCAAAGCTCTCAAGTTCTCAGGTAAATTTACAGATGGTTATTAAACATATTTTCCATTATCACAGCATATAATACAAATTCAGAACAGGGAATACACAAAAAACTTCTAATAGATTAAAAAAAATTATCCTATGGTAATAATTCAGCCTCTATTTAATGTAATGATTAAATCTGTTTAAAAAAAAAAAAAAGCAACTAACCTTTACAGAAACTAACAAACAATGCACAACATGTAATGATTAAAGTTTACTTCCAAAGTAGCTGTATGGTGTAAATTGTTATTAACAAGCACAGAACATATATATATATATATATATGTATATATATATATATATATATATATTTAAGCAGTTTTTAACTACCATCATTAATTAATAGTGTAAATAAACAAGTACATTGAGTATATCCATGATCTAAAGTAAACCATAAAATATAATATATATATATATATATATATATGTATATATTTAAATATACACTGTATATACATATTATATTTTCTTTATTTTGTTGTTTACTTTAGATCATGGATATACTCAATGTACTTGTTTATTTACACTATTAATTAATGGTGGTAGTTAAAAACTGCTCATATGTATTGAAGATCAAACTGAAAAACCCAGACTATTCTCCTTTCAGCAAAGTAAGAATTTGCAACATTCTGCTGCTGGCAAAGGACTTCAGAGGAAGAATGTAACTCGCAGAAGCAACACTCGGAAGTCACAGACTGGCAACAGTCCAGGCACATCACAGGCTGTCAACAGCCCAGGCACATCACAGGCTGTCAGCAGTCCAGGCACATCACAGGCTGTCAGCAGTCCAGGCACATCACAGGCTGTCAGCAGTCCAGGCACATCACAGGCTGTCAGCAATCCAGGCACATCACAGACTGTCAGCAGTCCAGGCACATCACAGACTGTCAGCAGTCCAGGCACATCACAAGCTGTCAGCAGTCCAGGCACATCACAGGCTGTCAACAGTCCAGGCACATCACAGGCTGTCAGCAATCCAGGCACATCACAGACTGTCAGCAGTCCAGGCACATCACAGGCTGTCAACAGTCCAGGCACATCACAAGCTGTCAGCAGTCCAGGCACACTACAAGCTGTCAGCAGTCCAGGCACATCACATACTGTCAGCAGTCCAGGCACATCACAGACTGTCAGCAGCCCAGGCACATCACAGACTGTCAGCAGCCCAGGCACATCACAGGCTGTCAACAGTCCAGGCACATCACAAGCTGTCAGCAGTCCAGGCACATCACAGGCTGTCAACAGTCCAAGCACATCACAGGCTGTCAGCAATCCAGGCACATCACAGACTGTCAGCAGTCCAGGCACATCACAGGCTGTCAACAGTCCAGGCACATCACAAGCTGTCAGCAGTCCAGGCACACTACAAGCTGTCAGCAGTCCAGGCACATCACATACTGTCAGCAGTCCAGGCACATCACAGACTGTCAGCAGCCCAGGCACATCACAGACTGTCAGCAGCCCAGGCACATCACAGGCTGTCAACAGCCCAGGCATATCACAGGCTGTCAGCAGTCCAGGCATATCACAGGCTGTCAACAGCCCAGGCATATCACAGGCTGTCAACAGCCCAGGCATATCACAGGCTGTCAACAGCCCAGGCACATCACAGGCTGTCAGCAGTCCAGGCACATCACAGGCTGTCAACAGCCCAGGCACATCACAGGCTGTCAAAAATCATGACATGTCACAGGCTGTCAACAATCATGACATGTCACAGGCTGTCAGCAATCATAACATGTCACAGGCTGTCGGCAATCATGACACGTCAAAGGCTGTGAATGTGTCTGAAGATGGCACAGGTGACTGTAGAATAATTTGTTCCTGGGCAAGAAGCAGCACAGGCCCCGCACCGAGCACCGACTGTCACCGGAGAAGTAGCGTCATGTTTACAGAAGCTGCACTTGTTCCTTTCATTCAACTCACCTACCTGCCCGCCCAGCAACTGTAGGCTGGCGCCACCTGGTGAGTGCAGTGTACATCACCTCATCGATGTTGTTTTACACCAAACAGAGTGTCATCCTGGGGACTCTACGATATCGCTGTCTCCAAGTGTCTTGTAAGATCCCAGTTTAAGTCAGACAAGCTAGCAGTGTGCATATGCTTAGAAATTAAATTGACAAATATCTTAAAAAAGGAAACTTAAATATACCGTTGTAGATAAAAAATTGTTGGAGCCTCCATTGCTTCTGTGTCCAGTGATGTGTTTAAGCCACTTTTCTAAGATACATGTGTTTGTTTTTTATGACTATCTTGACTAGTGATGTTAATTAAAATTAATGTACAGTTGGCATATCTTAGGAATGCATCAAAATAATATTAAATGTAGTGTTGTTGTTCAGGGCTGCTTCACATGGATACTTACATCCTCTTGAACAAACCTGTGAAATATTAAAACATCTGAGATATTTGCTCACAGAAAAAAATTAGATTCTGCTTATTTTTGTAGATTGTGATCCTTTAAAATGGCATATGGAATAGTTTTATTGCAATCTCACACATTTTATATCTTCTTAAAGTGTTGATTAATTCCTGACTGTTCAGCGTCCATTTTCATTTTCGAATGATATGGCAACAAGGATATTCCTGTGTTCATATTTACATACTACTTAGATATTGTATTGGTTACATCTGTCTCAGGCAAACGTGGTGTAAATTGTGTAATTGTTGTAGTAATAGATAATTTTGTAGTAATAGTTTTGTAATATTTATTATTGTAATGATTGCTAGTTTGTTAGTGTGCATGAATAGTTTTGTTATTCTGTGGTTTTTGCTGGTTTGGTGCATGTGGAATTGTTAGTCATACACAGTAGCCTGTCACTACACACCTGTCACTACACACCTGTCACTACACACCTGTCACTACACACATGTCACTACACATCTGGCACTACACACCTGTCACTACACACACTCCCAATATCATAAAATCACAGGTATAATTATCCTACATGAAATATAGTTTCATCTTCAGTTATAAATGTTGCTCCTTTCTCTCTCTCCCTCTGCCTGTCTCCCTACCCTCTATCTCTCTCCCTCCCTCTTTCTCTCTCTCCCTCCCCCTCTCTCCCTCTGCCTGTCTCCCTTCCCTCTATCTCTCTCCCTCCCTCTTTATCTCCCTCCCTCCCCCTCTCTCTCTATCTCTCCATGTAGAGAGAGAGAGATTTGTAACTGCCTGGTCACTTCAGCTATTTAACAGTGATGCAATGGCTCTAGCTTCATACTCCAATTGCCTAAGGTTTGCTGTTGTGTCAAACTTAGGCAATTGTATTCACTCACTGTTCTAATTCACTCGTCAAGTGTCAGTTATGTCCAAACAGGTCCAACTAGTGCAAGTTCACTGTGTATAGGTTCATCAGTATTCTGCATTTCTGCATTATTGTGTACAGTGTGAAGTTGATTTGTATTTTATCTTTTACATCTAAGAAAAATGTATAGTTGTATGTTTATGAATATTTATTAAATGTATTTATTCTGCGATGCGTCTTGCGAGTTATTACATAATCTGCCTCATAGTGGTATGTTTATCACAACACATTTCTTTGAACATACACATATCAGATGGCAGTTTCAACTTTCATTATCAAAATTTAGGTTAGTTACTCAAAAAACCTAAAATCCCACTGCTGCTGTGGTATAGGCAATTTCAGTAAAAACACAGTTTTGAAATGTTAGTTTAGATAGGAGTGAGTTGCTTAATGTAACATGGGGATAAATTATGAAATCTTAATACAAATTAAATAGGCAATGTTTCTCTGGATAATCATGTTACGCATGTAACAATGCTTTATTATTCATGTAACAATGCTTTATTATTCATGTAACAATGATTTTACACATGTACCACTGCTTTATTATGCATGTAACGATGCTTTATTAACCATATAACAATGCTTTTTTACGCATTTAACAGCTTTATTACCCATATAACAATGTTTTATTACTCATGTAACAATGCTTTATTACACACGTAACAATGCTTTATTACACACATAACACTGCTTTATTACTCATGCAACACTGCTGTATTAGCCATGTAACACTGCTTTATTTCCATGTAACACTACTTTATTATTCCTGTAACAAAAAACGATTAAAACACAAACACAGTGGACGACTAGAAAATGATTAAAACTATGACGTCACACAAGTCTGAGGCATAAAATATCAATATTTGGTGCCTGAGAACACTCCCTCTAACCCCCTTCTCCCAAACAAGAGTAATTTCTTCTAATATTTGACTTTAATGCTCAATGCCAACACATGGAAGACTAGTAGTACGGTTGTTAACTAGTGTGTACAAATAACGGTAAACAGCATGATAAAAGTAACAAGATACCCAGTAACTGAATAAGTAATATCATTAATGAAGTTAAAAATAAATAAGTATATTGTATGGATCGCAGATGAGATTCAGATTGTACCTTTTGACTTGCCATGCATACAAGCAATATGCTTACAAGATACAATGCAAGACACTGCAAAAGACAGACAAATTCAACAATTCAGCATAAAACATAATACACATGTAGATATGTATCTCACTTTGCTTTCTGATGCTATCAAATATGTATAAAACATTATTATACGAAATAATGATCATTGTAAACTTTTAAAATCCCAAATAACCGCAGATTTCATAATGCACAGTTTTTGTACACTGTAAACTAAATTTATTAATAACTTAAGAGATTGTTTTAAATAGATGTAAATATACCATTAAGCCTGACTAGTCGTGAAATAATTTTAACGCCTGTTTTACACTAATATTGCAGGATATAACAAATAACCTGAACAAATTACATACGTACACTAAAATAATATCATTATACTATTCATCGGGTTAATGTATAAAAATGTACTTCGATCTTATATTACAACCAAAGGTTTGTGAAATCATTTCATTGCTCTATAATATACAGTCTTCATCAATTACTCCCCCAGTTCAAACGGCAGTGTCATCATGGTATGTATAGCTCAGCAACCTTCCTTGAATACAATTTGGTTGTTGTAAATTATCAGTTTTCTTGAAGGTGCAAAACATTACAAATAATTTCATGTAACTGGTGTCATTAAAGTGCCAACTGAATGACATCCACATGTGCTTTGGTAACTTTCATTCTCACTTGACAGGTGTACTGGTTATCTCACCCCTGTATACCCAGTGTAGCGCTTACATTTTTCCAACGTTACAAATGGTCCGATTGATGTTTCTGCACATTTGCGATAAATGTAAAATCAGCAATGTGCAGCAAAAGAACAAAACATTTATGGCATAAATACTACCGGTTGTTCGTTAAGAGGTAAATAACCTCTCAGCAAAGTTATTTGTCACAAGGCGTCACAAGGCAAACAAGTTTTGAGGTATGTTTTGATAGCACACGTAAATTTTGTGACTGTAGTGTAGTTTTATCCATGACAGTGATTTAAACAAATGTAATATGTTATTGTATTGAATGACATTTTAAGCAACTCTTCACAGTAATCATCACAGGAGAGTTAACGAACAGCCCATGGCATTTATACAAAAAAAAAAAAAAAATCACTGCAAATTGATGATTTTACATTTATTGCACATGCGCAGAAATGTCAATCAGAAAGATTATAACGACCGGATAAATGTAAGCGCGACACCGGCAGACAACGTTGTAACTGAGGTAACTGAGCTCATTAGCTCAGTTAAATGGTCCTCTAGTAACTCCAGGACACCCCAGCAACCCTGAGGCTTCAGTGATGTCATCAGAAAATAAAACCATTAAACCAGCAGAGACCATCCCCCTCCATGTGAAACCAATTTTTAGTAATGTTGATGTCAATTTTGGAAATGATCCCGTAAACGTGTCGAGATGATTCCTACAACTTACGGTAATGAGGCAAACTCATCGAGAGTCATAGTATCAAGTGTTGCTGGGAGCAGAGGAGCTGTGTCCTCAGAGCAGCTCTTATTTGCTCCCACAAGAGCATTGTTCTCCTGTGCCAGAACGGCAGTCTGCGGAGAGTGTTTCACGTCAAAGGTCAGGCTGCTGCAACTGGCATTTTGTGGTGACTTTTTGTGGCAGTGGTCAGCCTCATTGTAGTCTATGCCCCGCTGGTCAGCTTCAGTGTTTGGGCTGCTCTTAGAAGTGGCAGCATGAGCATTCTTGCGAGGGTGGCGTGGTTCTCGCAGTGTCTTTCTCTTGCAGATGTCCTTGTACAAACTCTGCACCTGAAGGAATAGATTTCTTGACGGCGGCTTGGTTCTGGTCAGACTATTTGTGTTGGCTGGACAAGCAATGTCTCTGTTGACTGCGGGTTTCGTATTGCAGTTTCTGTTGTGTCTCTGACTGGTGATCTTGGAGGATAAACATAAGGGATTCGACTGATTCACTTTGGGAGGTGGGATTAACGGAAGGAACTCGCCTTCCCATCTTTGTAGGATACTGTCGTCTGTCTGTGTTTCCCGGCTGCAATGTGTTACCCTGTGATTGGTCATGTCAACTGACAGTACTGATGGTGTCGGTGGCATGCAGTGCCCTCTACTGGTTGAGTTCTGCGTAACACCACTGCCCATGTTGTGGACACTGTCCACTCTGTCAGGATGACCATATGGACATGGACATGCAGAGTCACACATTCTGAGTGGACAGGGAAGTAGCCACTCGCCCTGAGGGCAGCTCAGACTGTCCGAGGACATCTCTTTGTGACCACTGTCCGGTGATTCGGTCATCTCTTCAGACTGACCACACGGTGGACAGTCATGGAGGTAGAGGTGGGGTGTGGCCCCACACTGGGGTGTGGTCATTGCAGGTAGTGGACACACCTGGGAACAAGTAAGGAGACTATGTAGAATGACACAGGCCATGGAGACATGTAGAAGGACAAATACATACAGACACATACACACACAGACACACACAGACACACACACACACACACACACACACACACACAGACACACAGACAGACACACACACACAGACACACACACAGACACACACAGACACACACAGACACACACACACAGACACACACAGACACACACAGACACACACAGACACACACTCACACATACTAACACACACACACACACACACACACACAAACACACACAGACACACACACACACAGACACACACACAGACACACACAGACACACACACAGACACACACAGACACACACAGACACACACTCACACACTCACACACACACACACACACACACACTCACACATACTAACACACACACACACACACACACTCACACACACACTCACACACACACCACACACACGTGTAAACAACCTGTACATATATTCAAATGTAATGATCCGGTTTCATGGTTCATTGTTTCTTCGTAAATGATTTAAACAGATACATTGGACAAGAGCTCCCACCAGTCATGCTCCAGCTTGTGTCACATGATGTAAGTCATGTGACACAACCGTGAAATTCAGTCTGCTGAAGAATTGTGTCAGAGATGGCCAAAATATATGGAAAACAAAGAAAAAAAAGTTTCTTGGGGGTAAATCATTTACTAATTAAGCTGTATCTACCATCATGTTCCCACGCACACAGTGTTATGGTAACTTTCATCTGTGTATACACGAGCCCCGTTTTGTAAAACTCAAACTCCTTTTTCCATTATTTATATGGAGGTAACTTCTCACCCTCTGTGCCCACTCTACTTTGGCTGAGTCTGTCATGTCGACTTGTGTTGCTCCAGTGGAGTCCATCGGCTCCAGCTTGGCGACAAGACTGGCGATGTGGAGCAGCAGGCAGCGGTTGCGCTCCAGCAGGTCATGGGTCTGACTCTACAACACTCCACGCTAGCACACTGCTGTCACAGACACACGGGTGGTGTGTGTGTGTGTGTGTGTGAGTGTGAGTGTGTGTGTGGGCGTGTGTGTGTGTGAGTGTGTGTGTGTGTGTGTGTGTGTGTGGGTGTGTGTGTGTGTGTGTGTTGTGTAATTATGTGTGTATGTGTGTAATTATGTGTGTGGTGTGTATCTGTGTGTGTTTTATAATTATGTGTGTGTGTGTGTGTTGTGTAATTCTGTTATGTGCGTATGTATATGATGTTTGATGTATGTCTGTCTCAGCGAGTGCACACTGTCCTATTTACGCTATTTAACAAAAACCTGGAAACAACTCTTCCAGGACGCAGCCATATTCTAAATCTCTAATGCATACATTTTAAATATTGTGGACAGAAACTGTTAGAACATTCCCGTCATTTTAACTGGACTACAAACAACAACAAACCAACGACATTCAAATCTGTTCTAGCATTCCTTGTCTACTTTCACAAAAACACTGCATTTGCCCCCTCCATTTGCCCCCTCCATTTGCCCCCTCCATTTGCTCCCTCCCCCTGACAAAGTACGCAATGAGGGGTGAACTATGACCCTTACCTGAGCCTCCATCCTCGCAGCTGTCTCTGCTCTCAACTGCTCCTTCAGCAGCTCCACTTGAGCCACAGCTGCTCTTGTCTCGTCACACTGCTGCTGCAGCTGTTGCCGTAGCAACTGTGTGTGGTGACACACAGAGACACTGGCACCAGTTAGTGACACGTCATCCACCTGCAACATACAGCAACTGTAGGCCTAGTGTCATATTATGAAAGGCATTTTCGAGTGCTGCTCCACGGCTCTGGAACAATCTGCCACTTGCCATGCGTGCCACAGACTCCATCAGTTCTTTCAAGAAGCAACTGAAGACATTTCTGTTTAAAAAAGCGTTTTCACTTTAAAAGATTTTGTTATAATATCCAAACATTTGTAATCTTTACTATTTATCAACAATTTTTTTTTTTTTAATTATTGTACACACCCTGTAATATAATTAACAATTATTTATTTTTAATATCTTCTATTTTTAATATCTACCATTTATCAACTATTTTATTATTATAATTTTTTTTAAATTGTAATATAATTAACTATTATTTATCAGTAATAGTATATTAGTATTATAAAGACTAATATTATTAATTTATATTGCAAATTTTTTACTGATCTCTTTATTTTAGAACTATGTCTCTATTTTTTATTTTAAAGTAATTTCTAAGGTATTTTATTAATTTTTAAGGTACATTCATGTAAAGTGTAATGCGCCTCTGAATGGTTTTATTGCTAGAGATATGGAGTAGATAAATAATGTTATTTATTATTTATTATTAAATTATCTTCCCTCCTCAGAACCATTTCACTAATGTGGTTAAGAGATCTGAAGCTTCATTTTGTACTTTAAGATCAATTGTTATCCATAACAAAGATCTTGACACCTGAAAGCTGTCGACACCACAACCCGCCAGCTGGACATTGCCACTGGCGTGTCGTGGAGAAAGTGTGACACTTTATTGATACTACAACATATACCGTGATAGTATCCCTACCTTTAGAGGATCCATAAAACTAGTTATAAACAGTTTTATTGAACAGATGATAAAGGTAAAAACATGAATATGGTTTATAAAAAAGTCAATCCACTTACTATCCAAATTCTTATTTTAAGCTTTTACTTTAACTAGAATTTTAACATTCATAAACATCACTTATTTGTTACAATTAAATTATATACAGAGATACAGATAATGGATGAAAAAGTGACATATCTAACATGTTCTTTTTTACTTTAGTATTATTAATACTGAAAGCTGACACCAATAACTGACCTGGCCATTGACGCTGGTGACACAGACTGCCTGTTGCCCTAACATGCCTGTGTCATTCGTGTCACCTGACAATGGTGACACAGTGACTCCAGCCTTCTTCAACTCCCCGGTCACTCCTGATACAAAAAAGACAATTCACCTGGATAATAATGGCCTCATTTGTGCACCCATGTCCTCAAATGTGAATATAAACATGTGATTCTTTCGTTAAACACATATTGCTATATCAATGTGTGATGTCATGGAATTTTGGAAATAAATATTCTTTGATTTGAAACTACTGATGCACCATAGAGCGAAAGAACTTGTCCCCGAAGTGACACCAACCCATGATATCTTGACTGAACCACCATGATACTGTCCAGTGTTATCGACTGTAATACCAATTCATTTGTGCAACATTTGTATGTGCCTTGGTAAGCTCATTAAACAGTCTATTATTTCCAGTCGGGGAATCGATTAATTTGATTTTCAAGTTTTTTATCATTGTGTGACTGAATTGGCTATAAGCAGCATTTCATGGCATTAACCTTAGTAGGTTGTCATGATTCAATTTACACACAGCTGACAATAATTACTTTTGTCTGTCTTGTCATGCTCGTCCACCGATCTCTCGCTGCCTGCATCGCTGCCCTCGTTGTTTGGTGCTGCCACCTGCTGGGTCAGTTTGTGGCACACATCAAAGACTTGACCGATTGTTCTGACAATGCGAAGGGCTTCAGTCTGCAACAAAACATTTACAATCATCACATTAACGAACAATATTTCTTGTATAATTTGTTATTCCCAGTTACCCAGCTGCTAGATGATGTATAGTCGGTTTTCTTTAACTTATTACAGTTTGGTAGCTTACTTCATTCTATAGACATTATAATAACATGCCTGGTTTGCCATTATTTTTTTATTATATGGCGCTGGGCTAGGAGCATGGGATCCAAACTTTCTATGCTCAAGTAAGCAAAACCTTCTGTTCCCTGGCTGAAACAAGGATTTTACTTGTGCTGTGCTATTCTAAAATAATGTTCCATGATCGCTGGTGATTAAGCAGAGATAATTACCTCCACCAACTCATGCATGTCATAACAGAATCAACATATACAGTGTTTTTCTAGAAAGCATACAACTACAAGAACCACGTTATGTGACCCTTGTGTTTATCCCAGCGGCCCACACATAGCCTGTTATCTACCTAGGGTTCTGATCATGTGATCTGGGATGTTAGCTGCCGCTGCAGTAGTAGCAGCACCTATCCGAAAGGAGTGCCCACTATACAATGCTGAATCATAACCCAGTCTTGACAGAAGAATCTTTAATTTGTCAATGATAAATGCCCATGTCAGAGGTGTACGTGCAAGTGTAGTGAACTGAGGGTCCTGACCGCAATGACCGGTCATGCAAAAGTCCAAGACCAGTAACTAACCCAGGACCGGTCATGCGATCATATCCAGGCCTCGCAACCAGTCCTCTCGGTGTCACAGCTTGCCCCAGAGAGATACGGCCGGGCTGTCACATTTTTGCCAAAGTAATAAATAATGCTTATATCTTGACAAATGTGTTTGAGTTGTTCTGTCATAAACTCCTAGGCATACCATGTAAATCCAAAAAAACATTTCATCATTTATTGCCAGACTACACAACCTTGCACATCCCACAACACTACACTGTACCTTCTTGTAAGCTTTGAAGACATTGCATCTGAAGACGCTGGTTGCTCCATCTCGGGCTATGAAGCTGAAGATCTTGAGATCTTGTGAGTCATGTGACACATAAAAGATCCTGAAAGTGAAAGTGAAAGCTACAAGAGCGTGACAGTGTTTTGCGCTGCATGTGACTGTGACAGTGTCACCTGTCACTGTGACCCATGTATTAAGTCATTCAGGCCTGTTCTGCTAAAAAAAATAGCTGTCTGCGTTATACCAACACATTTTGTAATTTTGGCAGAAAGGCATCCATTACAATCTCTCATCGTTAATTTTCTTCAACATATCATCCAACTAATAAAATACATGCATTTACAAAACAAAAAGTAAAAAGGGAATATTTATAATATGTATACATGTGTACTATTATGCTAATGTACCAGCTCATGTACACACACACGCACGCACGCACGCACGCACGCACGCACGCACGCACGCACACACACGTGCATGCATATAAGCATACACATGCACATAACCGCAGGCAGGCGGGCAGGTGGGCAGATGTGAGTATTAATGAACATACAATCTATAAACTGGACACCAAACAAATGTGAATGATACAATTCTTATACACTGCATTTTCCCCGCACTGGTGAACATGTGGGAAGGTTAAAACAACACTGCAGGGACAACAAAACAGGTGTCTAAACAAACAAACAAACAAACAACACTAACTTATCAACTGGTGTGTGTGTGAACAACAACTGTGTTAACACACATGACAGACACAAGAACCAAGGGCTCAGTGTCAGGTGTTCAGCATTTTAAACACTTCATATCACTGTTATCAAATGTGCCACATATTGTGCAGTAATTGTAGTTAGTGGCAAATTATGCAATGTAATTAGAATTGTTGTGAACCTTTAAAACTAGGCATTGACTGTCTTACCTGTGGACTGTCTTACCTGTGGACTGTCTTACCTGTGGCCTGTCTTACCTGTGGACTGTCTTACCTGTGGACTGTCTTACCTTTGGCCTGTCTTACCTGTGGACTGTCTTATCTGTGGACTGTCTTATCTGTGGACTGTCTTACCTGTGGACTGTCTTACCTGTGGACTGTCTTACCTGTGGACTGTCTTACCTGTGGCCTGTCTTACCTTTGGCCTGTCTTACCTTTGGCCTGTATTACCTGTGGACTGTCTTACCTGTGGACTGTCTTACCTGTGGACTGTCTTACCTGTGGACTGTCTTACCTGTGGACTGTCTTACCTGTGGACCATCTTACCTGTGGACTGTCTTACCTGTGGACTGTCTTACCTGTGGACTGTCTTACCTGTGGACTGTCTTACCTGTGGACTGTCTTATCTGTGGACTGTCTTACCTGTGGACTGTCTTACCTGTGGCTTATCTTACCTGTGGACTGTCTTACCTGTGGACTGGGTGTGACATCAGCAAGAGAGGATCTTCTCCCCATGTGACCGACACCTGCAGTGACACATGGTGACATATATAGTGACATACAATGACAGATACTGACATACAATGACACACACTGACACACACTGACATACAATGACACACAATGACACACAATGACACATACTGACATACAATGACACATACTGACATACAATGACACATACTGACATACAATGACACACGCTGACACACAATGACACATACTGGCACACAATGACACATACTGACACACAATGACACACGTTGACACACAATGACAAATACTAACACACAATGACACATACTGACACACAATGACAAATACTGACATATAATGAAACAAAACAATGCACAATGACACATACTTGTTCATACTGACACAATACTGCCACACAATGACATATAATGACATATACTGACTCTCGACACATAACGACACATACGGACTGTTTACACAATGACACATATTGACACACAATAACTAACAATGATACCGTATAGTATTCAATGCCAACATCTCTACTGCATTATGGGCAAAATATTTATCGAACTACGAGAATAAAACACCAGAAATGTACTCATCATTTACACAACTGTGTAACCCTTTTCTTGTGTCCTTGGGGATGATAGATGGAAAGCAGCCGTCTGCCTGACTATCAAACAGGCCTACATCAAACGTACCTCCTACACAACCTGCCAAGCAAATGTGTCTCTAATCTGAAATGAATTCGTATCAAATGGGATTCAGCTGTTTAGCTAACAAAATCCACAAACGTCTGAATAAAATGTCTGTATAATGTATACAGACACGTCTGATGTGAGTGTGGGAGATGATGCTGAACACAGACAGTCGACATACGTTCTTAGGCTTCTTCTGCAGCTGGATGCTGAGTCCATCTACTGACACTGTCATCTTCACTTTTTTCTTCTTTACTGCCTTTGCACGGAACTCATACTGCAAACATGGAAGCATTGTTATTCTGTTATGCATGTCAGTTGGTTTACCTTTTACTGTAATTGTTTTGTATTCAGTTAACAAGATGGCGACATTCTAAATGTTCCTGGCGCTCAGCAACGTTTTTACTTAATTAACTAGTCTATGTATTGTGGTTATAATGTTATTATCCCAATAGAGCATGAAACAAACAAACAACAGTAATTGTGAATGTACTATGTTTGGGAAAGTCAGGACAACAGACACATGAATCAGTAAACATATGTCACATGTCATGTCACCTAACTTCTAAGGCATGTGGTACACCCACAAGCAAGGCCAAAACACCCACAGACAAGTTGAGCAATTTGTCCATAAAACAGAACAAACTCCAACAAATTTTCCTTCGCTATAATCAGGTCAAATAAAAGAAATACTTAAGTATTCAAGCCACTGCTTTAATCCATTTTTTAAGCCAGCCCCCTCATGGCTGAGTCAATGCAATGATCCAATATGGTGGCCGAGTGTCTAATTCGTGCAAGAAAACCAATTTACAGTCTGGGGACAAGAGGAGAGAGTTTAGTGCCAGATGTCAGGAAAAAACCAGCAACGCCACCGTGTTCATTAGGAGATAAGGAACGTGGCTGTGATTCAATAACAATATCTGCTTTCACCTTGTGTCTGGTCTGAGTGCTGACACGGCTTATCAGGCATTGCACTATACATATGATTTACCAACCCTCGCCCAAGAAGATTATATTTTGCATGTGGGTGAACTCATTTCCAGGATAGTAGGGTGCTGCAGACATTCCTGATTTAATTTTCCATATAGAGAAGCCGTCCTATCCCCAAACAGTTTCTGCTCGGACAAAGCTGAGAATGAACTGACAGATTCAAATGCAACATGATATGTTGTCATAAACTTCAAGAGCAATTGCGGGTGTTCAGAGCAAAACACAATATTTCCATTCCATTTCTGGGCTATTTTTTACTTATTTCTTTCTTATTGTTTACTTATTTTTTACTTACTAATGTATATGTCCATGACACTGCCTCAGAAAGCTACCACTAGATGGAAAAATGTGGAATTGGAGGCAAATAAATCAGATGAAATTGTTCACGTGCAAACGTCTATCTAGCCAATCAAAATGTCAAATACCAATATGCCTGTGTCAATGTCTAATATGACACGTCATTGAGATGACATGGCGGAGATGGATCGGCCTCACGGATGAAAAGTGACACCAAAATAGAACCATAGAATCAGGGGCACATTTCACCAATATTCCAATTTTGCTCTTAAAATCAATAATTATTTCATTCCTTAGCCTGTATACTGCCACACGCCAACACCAAGTGAGTCACTATGATACCTCTGCTGGTGTGTCATGGAAATAGTCTCCTCCTGACCTTTATTACTTTAGTGCTGAACATACCAATTATGAGACTTTCATGTTCCAGAGGAATTCATCCAGAGAGAGGTTTCTTCTTCTTATTATTATTATTACTACTACATTGTACTACCACATAACATTACATTAAATGATTTTGCAAGGTATTTGTGATAATTATTTTAGCCTATACACTGTGCTGGCCCTTTGTCACTCTTTGTGAAGCCGGCCTGTAGTTAGACTTAGCAGTTCCACATCCACAGTCACCTAAGACAGTCAAAACATTCATTCCACCCAGATATCCTACTCACTAGCATTTCAATGTCACTCCTTCGTTTGTGGACCTGCTCTAAGTCTCTGTCATTCTCTCTCACTAGCATTTCAATGTCACTCCTTCATTTGTAGACCTGCTCTAAGTCTCTGTCATTCTCTCTCACTAGCATTTCAATGTCACTCCTTTGTTTGTAGACCTGCTCTAAGTCTCTGTCATTCTCTCTCACTAGCATTTCAATGTCACTCCTTCATTTGTAGACCTGCTCTAAGTCTCTGTCATCCTCTCTCTCACTAGCATTTCAATGTCACTCCTTCATTTGTAGACCTGCTCTAAGTCTCTGTCATCCTCTCTCACTAGCATTTCAATGTCACTCCTTCATTTGTAGACCTGCTCTAAGTCTCTGTCATCCTCTCTCACTAGCATTTCAATGTCACTCCTTCATTTGTAGACCTGCTCTAAGTCTCTGTCATCCTCTCTCACTAGCATTTCAATGTCACTCCTTTGTTTGTAGACCTGCTATAAGCCTCTGTCATCCTCTCCTTCTCTCACCAGTTATGACCACCATCGTGCAGGCAGGTCATAGGTGGGAGTCTTGTCACATGACTGAGCCAGTTCTCTCACCTTCTACAGACAGTCAAGTATACCAAAGGTTGTCCTGATCATATCCATCCCTCTTTATTAACTCCAGCGAATGCCCCAAGATCTCGTCATCAGACTGACTGCTTCTATTTTGTTTTCAGTGTCTTAGTACCATTATTCAAATTCACGTACATGGTACAGTAAAACCCCCTCATTTACGACCCCCCCCACAAAATCGGAGTAAAGCAGTCTTAAAAGACGGGTGGTCTCTTCATACTCTTTTGTGAGGGGTTTGGTTATTTCAATGCTTTAGATTAATTCATGCATTTACGCATATCATAATAATTAATATCCATATAGTGTGTATGCTTTGATAGTAGTAGACATGGTAAAATTATAGAAGCAGTGGTTAGATGATTAGTTGATAGATCTCTTTTGGTGTTCGTCCAAACTGTCTTCAGCTGGTCACGGATAATTCCCACAGTCTGTGGTTTAGTTTGTGATCGACGGTTGGTGAGTGAATGGCCATGTTAGGTGACGTTTTCAACTGTTTCCACTTTGTTCTGACTGATCAATACATCTGTGGCTGATTGACGCTTGTCAGCATAGTTTTGGTGTTCTTTTTGCTCAGTGCTAGTTCCAAACCACCAGCAGGCTTGCTGACTGACTCTATCAGAAGGGTTGGCCCTGGCTGATGTCTGAGAAGGAAACAGTGTCAGCTATGGTCATCGCTTTTTAGTCATGGCTCCACTTTCTGGTGGTGTATTGAATCAAATTATCCACAAACTCCCACACCTAACTAATGCTTTGTAACATTTGTATATAAACAAATGTTTTTGTGGATGCCACTTGGCTATTACTGTGATGGGAGAGGCAGGAGTTATCATGGGGGACCAACAGAGGCTTAAGGTGAGAATGTAATTTCAAGTAAATAAGTCTCTCTCTCTCTCTCCCTCGTTATCTCTCTCCCTCCCTCTCTCCTGCTATCTCTCTCTCTTGCTATCTCTCCATAGAGAAAGAGAGGAGAAAGAGAGAGAGAGGAGACAGACAGACAGACAGACAGACAGACAGACAGACAGACAGACAGACAGACAGACAGACAGACAGACAGACAGACAGACAGACAGACAGACAGACAGACAGACAGACAGACAGACAGACAGACAGACAGACAGACAGACAGACAGACAGACAGACAGACAGACAGACAGACAGACAGACAGACAGACAGACAGACAGACAGACAGACAGACAGACAGACAGACAGACAGACAGACAGACAGACAGACAGACAGACAGACAGACAGACAGACAGACAGACAGACAGACAGACAGACAGACAGACAGACAGACAGACAGACAGACAGACAGACAGACAGACAGACAGACAGACAGACAGACAGACAGACAGACAGACAGACAGACAGACAGACAGACAGACAGACAGACAGACAGACAGACAGACAGACAGACAGACAGAGAGCATGTTTGCCTATATTGAGATTGGTTTTAGGAATGAAAAGCCGCTCGGAAACAGATTATTTGAGATTCCTGAAACAATGAATGAGACTGGTTGTTGTGTAGAATGCACACTGTGAGTATTCAACTGTTGAAAAGTCTGACACACACATGCACATACACACACACACACACACACACACACACACACAGACACACACACACACACACATACCAGCACACACAAACACGCACGCACGCACGCACGCACGCACGCATGCACGCACACACGCACGAATGCACGCACATACACACACACACACACTGCCACAAGCATGCGGCACTTCCACAACATACATGATTAATCAATCAAGTCATAGCAATTATGCATGTGATTCATTGGCTGTGGACATGGCCCCAGTCCCAGGACAGGCCTGGAGGTCTGTCACTAGCAATACTTCGTAGTAACCTTGTCATGTATTGATTGGCAGTTGAACTACTTGACATCTGAGATCTCATATCCATTGAGATTCAGCAATGTGTCAACTATTATCTGTGAGAAAATCACTGTTATGGATATGGTATAGGACAATTCTGTGACAGTTGTGATGTGAAGTATGAATAATAATTTCGCTATTTTGATAAGGCATATAAGATTTAAAAAAATCCAGATACATCTCAGTACTCTCAGAATATTTCATATTTGTCACATGCTCTCAACATTTGTTTGGGTATAAAGGCCGAACGATTATATCCTGGGAAAATAGGTTTAGGTAGGTTGGTGCTTCAGTATATTTGTGATATGTAATTTTTTTATAATCAATGAGAAAGAACAGTATGATAAAATCAAATAACAGACTACAACAAAATAAATAACAAACATTTAGAAAATAAATATATAATAACAAATACAGGGTGTATATAAAAATAAATTGCAAAAAGGTTTTCTTGTCTTAGATGATACAGAGTCACACATAAATGGTGTATTTGCTACTCATATCTAGTGTTTGTAATATGTTACATCAGTTGCATAACAAACCAATACATTTTATTCTGGTGGAACTCAAATAAGATAAAATAACTAAAAAAATCTATATATAGGGTAGTGCCTATATTTTTTTCTTCCAACTTCATATTTAGAGGAACAAGGTAGCCCTAGAAAATGCACCATTCTCAAAATGGATCATAAAAGCTGGAAATATTTTTTAGTTAATAATTTTATTTAATATCTATTGATTGTATTAATGCAACCATAGTTTTAAAAAAATTAGAAAAATATCATAATGACAAAGGAGGATTACATTATTAACTCTCAATAAACATATCAAGGTTCCTTCCCAATTTGCCTTTTGCTGCGTGTTGCTTTAGCCTGGTAGCTTCTTGCTCGCAAATCGGAGCTGTTTGCCATGCAAAACTAGCTCCAGCACGTCCCTACACTGAATCGAACTAGCAGTTGACTTTGCATCAGCCATGAGAACAGTACAAATACACGCTCTAAACTGAAGACAGTTTAACAATTTCTGGGAATCCCAATGCAATAACCTGTTTGCTCATAAACTTTCTTGGAATCCCAGTGCAACGGCCTGGTTGTTCAATCACACACCAGCAGCTGAGTGGTTTTGTGTATTCAAATAATTGCTTCTATATCACAAACCGTGCATGTAACTTGAGCAGCACGGGGCTGAAATCACTAAAAATTCTCACATGACCAAAGGCCAACAAAACTCCTGGAAGACAATGTTGGGCTTTGCAAAGGGATCACTCAGAGGTATTGCTCTCTGCTCTCTGGTACTGACATAATCGACAGCAGCAACCCCAAATACATGACGTTCAGTGGCATTATATATATATATATATATATATATATATATATATATATATATATATATATATATATAATGATATATGTATATAATAATATATGTGTTAAAGGAAATTATTGATTTATATCAAACTCTGAATGGCAGTGTATTTGTATGTTTTCTTGATGCAAGTAAAGCCTTTGACAGAGTAAATCACAGAACGTTGTTTAAGAATCTCAGTGAAAGGGGTGTACCGGTGTATATACTACGAATATTAATTTATTGGTATCACAACCAGACCACTTGCATAAGGTGGGGTGATGTGCTTTCTACTAAATTTAAAGTAACCAATGGTGTTAGGCAAGGGGGGATATTATCCCCTTACTTATTTAATGTATATGTAGATGAATTGAGCGAACAACTTAAAATGTGTAATGTTGGATGTAGCATGAATGGTCATATTATTAATCACATAATGTATGCTGATGATTTGGTCTTGATCTCACCTTCATCGGCAGGTCTATGCCAGCTACTACGTGAATGTGAGACATTTGGAATGAGCCATGATGTGAAATACAATGCTAAGAAGAGTGCAGTTATGATATTTAGATCTGCGACCTTAAAAGGATGTTCTATCCCTGAATTTAACCTAAAAGGGGTTACTCCTACTACATATAAATATCTTGGAAACTATATTTCAGATGATCTTTCAGATGATGATGATATTAATAGACAACGCAGAACTCTGTATGTACAAGGAAATATTATATTGCGAAAATTTAGTATGTGCTCCCTAGAGGTTAAACTCACACTGTTTCGTTCATATTGCTCACCCATGTATGGAGTGCAACTCTGGTGGAATTATAAGAAATCCACTTTAAATAGGTTGCATATTGCATATCATAATATTTTTAAGTTGTTTATTGGTATGTCAAAATTTGAAAGTACCAGCCTGCTATGCACTGTTTTTGATGTACAATGCTGCCAATCAGTTATTAGGAATATGGTGTATAGATTTATGTGTAGAATTGATAGCTCTGTTAACTATATTTTAAATGACATACTAACTACTAGCTTAAGATTCACTTCCAGGATCCGCAAACACTGGAACAAGCTTTTGTATATACACACTTGATTGAAATAACTGTATGCATGTTTCTTTTATACACTGTCACTGTTCTGTACTTTTATATACTGCACATATTGTGTACCTAATGTAACATATGGACCTCAGAGTCAAATATACTTGCTGTATGTGCTCTGTTGAGTCTGGAATAAAGTTATTGAATTGAATTGAATTGAATAAGGTAAATGTGTTAGATATGTTTCATTCCATGTCATGACAATTGTGTAACATTACACTGTTGACGTAAAATAAACTGTAAAAGATACTAGTAATAATAATAATAAAATTATTAAAAACAATGAGTTAGTGTCATAAAATGTATGCAGTCCAGAACATGTCCAAGGGAAGGTCCACATGTATCACTCAAAGTAAGCTTTAAAAAGATGTGTCTTCAATGCTGTCTTGAAGACACAGACAGTTGCACTGGATCTGATGTTGTTTGGAAGTGTATTCCAGGCCTTTGCAGTGGATACGGTGAACGATCGCGCTCCCCATGAGTTTTTACATTTGTGTTCTGTTATCAGCAGCTTGTTTGCAGAGTGCATATTTCCACGGAGTAGTTCATATGGTTTAACAAGGCTACACAAGTAGACACAATCTTGCAAGACAGACTGGAATGCGACTATCCTCAGGTGACCAGACGTCTAAATTACATCAACGTCAGCAGACAAAACTGGAAGGCAACAGTCCATTAAAGTAATAAACAACGTTAGGCAATTTGCTCATGCTCATCTTGGTCATTACTGAGACAGAGCCGAGCAAGGGGGTAATGCTGGTGACAGTAGCCTCATTAGGCCCCCTAAGAGCCAGTCGAATCAATAGCCACCGCAGAAAGTACCGATGCACATCATTTGTAAGCACTTCCATTGGCTGGCGAATCAACTCCGAATGTGTGAGTTAATGCCACTGGCGTGTTCCGACCATGGTAGCATCACCGAGTGAGTGAATCTCAATTTCTGCCAGCTTATCTCGTCTGAAACGCCGTGCCGGACACGAATTCGCTGGCGGGACGACATCAGGAGGAAAATTGGCAATATGATTAGGCACAACTGTCGATCAATAACATGGAACAATGAAGTGAGTCCACACGGCACTTCCACTGTGGATATTGATGGGTGGATCTCATAACATGACAATCTTTTGTCAGTTGTGGCCGCCATCAGACACATCATCACAGCACAGTTAAAAGAGCGAGGTGACGCAATTAAATTCTCTACCACTGATGGCGCCGTGCACTTTTGTGATTATCGGCAAATAGTCGTGTCTTTAGATCGGCGCACGTGTACTTATCAGGGACTTACCCTAATCCGTCTCATGGCTGCCACAATCTCCACTCGGCTGGACGGGCGTGGCACGTCTAATGTACCGATGTACTGCAACAACAACACACCAACATATAAACACAAACTATAAACAACAACATTGGTAGTTACACCTAGGTGCCCATGCAAAAGTCACTGTTGGGCTATTCTGGTGGAAATCACATTAATTTTAGCACGACAGGTCAAAAAAATTAATGTTACCGTGGAGAATGTTCACAAAAACATGATAAAATTACAACAATGCAATCAACCTTGTTTTATGGTCACCTCAAAAATACACCCACCTCACAAATAAGGTCGACAGTCCAAGTAATTTCCATATATTGGATCATCAACAAGTAGCAGCCGGGCACCTACCACGGCTATAGTCTTAATGGTCCATGGAATGATAACTTTAAGTTTTAGCACATCATCTTTCATGAAATGTTGGTTCCAAAGGACTATGGATGGATAAGAATTGAGTAATCATCATCATCATATTTACTGTCTGACTGACATTTGACAGTTTATCATACACAAGATCAGCCTGATATCCAAGGGTTAGTCAGAAATTTATTTGCTACAAAAGTAACATTTCTCAGACTAAAGACAAGTCAACTATTCATACAGACTTAATAAGAAACCTTTGTTTGCTTAGTTCTAAACATCAAACGACAGACACATCCTTCAGAATTACAAGGTTTCTCCAAATCACATGTGTTTATGAATGGTATCACTCTTAACATGGAATCAGATCAGATATATCATAGAATCTCGCAGTCACCTGATGAATGTTGTTTCAAGACTTGATACAATTCACTGGGCAGCAATTATCAGTGAACCTTCCATTTCTGGTTATCTGATTCTCAGACTGTACTAAGCTGACCTCAAATCATGAATGATAACATGTACGTATTCTTTAAATTCAACCATTGCACACATCATATTGATGACACAAGGGGTGTCATAATATAAGTAGTAACTCACTGAACTAACTGTTGACAGAAAATGGCCAAACAAATCTTAGAAATGTATAACACAATCATAAATAAACGCATAGATCTGTTCCTTTTCTACTTGAAACTTTAAAACCTCAAACTTTAAAAGGTCATAATTTATTTTTTTTAAATTACACTTTTATTTTAAACAAATGAGGTCATCAATAACATGTATGGTCTAATTACTTTTATTTTAAACAAATGAGGTCATCAATAACATGTATGGTCTAATTACTTGTTTTAATGTATCAAATAAAACAGTACATGTACATTGATTAAATACTGTTCAAGCAACCAGCATTACTAACTACAATCTTGAACATTAATTACACCAACTGTATCTTTTAGTTTATTTTACATCAACTGCAATGTTACACAACTGTCTTTACGTGGACTAAGACATAACCAAAACATTTACCTTTGCCTGAAACTGAAGCCCATGTCTGAAGGCTTCCTCGCTGTAGAGAGGTATGCGACAGTCCAGACCATCGTCAGACACCAGGTCGTAGTGTTTCTTTGACGACATCTCCATGCTACAAGCAAGCAAACACACATGACTGCCACTGCCCACCAGACAACGCCAGCAGAACCTCGTGTCATCCTCACACATAAATCAACGATGAGCATAAAATAATAATTTGCCACGCCATCAGTCAAGGCATTTCTTCCAGGTGCAACACCTATGATGTCAAATGGTTCCTGCTTGTGTTTTGTCTCCGGGAGATACCTGTAATCTAATTCATACTGGTGCTATTACTCAGAACTGTTGTAACTGCAGGCAGAGTGTCACGCCAGTGTGCAATTTGACATTTTACGGAGAGAATGACAAATAGTGATGTAGGCGTTCAGGAACCATCTGAGAATTTTAATAATTAATACAACATTTTAGACCGCCCACACAAATGTTTAACTTATACCGACATATTAACCACAAGAAAAAGTCTTTGTCCTTCATGATTAAATTCAAAATTACATAAAGTCCTTCTTTTCACATTTAAATGTTTTCACAATATCCCCACATCTTGGCTCTCATCCATTACCACTGCAATCTGAATGAAACTAATATTGGGTGGACTGAAACAGAGCTCCAGGATCATGGTATCAAAAGATTGGGAGGTGCTGTTGAATATTTTTTTTATGTGGTGATGTTGAACAAATAATTTATGAAGCTCACTAAAATCTTTTAATTTACCCTTATGATATTGACCACACATATCCATACCCATATTAAAACTCCAAAAAACCAACTTCTTGCTCGACATAAACTTCCATTTGCACACAGCATACATACCTTTGAGGCCTAAGGCCAACCAAAACATTTGGCTCACAAAACCCTCAAACAGCACCAAAACCTATACCTTTCTTACTTACTGGCAGCTAAATCCAATCTCCATAGTCCATCGGTAAGTGTCAAATATTTCAATGTTGTCATGTTTTTGAGTATAATCTTGGCAACAGGTTTAAAAATCATCTAAACAGTATATAGAACGTAAAAACCCTTGTTGCCAGTTTTTCTATTTGGTCCCATAGTGATTTAGTGACCATTTTAAAAATGGCCACCAAATTTAATTTTATTCGTACATTAATAACTGTTTCATCTAGAGAAATAATTGTGGTGTGTTGATATATGTTCTATTGGACAAGGATTTCAAATAAACCATTTTTTTTTCCGGTTTTCGCCTCTGCTATCTTTATAGATGCCGGTCATCAATAGAAATGTCACAATATCTCAAAAACTATATCACATTGAGCAGTAATGTTGATGACACTGGATAGCTTGGTGGATACCGATATACTCCAAGTCCAATGTACACTTGACCTTCACTAACATCCATATATGAGCCATTTTTAAAGATGGCATCTGGCTTAGCCATTTACCTATACCTTAAGAACTACGTAATCTAGAGCCATAAAATTTATGTCAAGATGTAAGGTTTTTAGATATGATGATTTAAATTGTGAATGCTTCCTTTACACTTGCCGATGCACTACCATTGCCCTCTCTAAAAATATTAGGTGGCTCAACTCCCAAACCCTCCACCAGTTCCATCACTTATAATAAATAAATAATTTCAAATTTAACTATCATACCATGATTTCCAAAAGACATTGCCAGCTGATCAGAGGTCAATTCCACCGGTCAGTCGGCCAGGAAAGTAAATTAACACACACATACAGATGACTGACCATTAAAGGAGGTCACTGATAATATTCCAAAGTTAGTATAATATACTTTCCAGCATGGCAAATTATTGCTATCTAATCTCTTCTTTAGCAACCTAATTCTCCCACTAAAATAGACTATGAAAAAAGGCATGGAAGAATCCACTACTCTATAGCCACTGGGGATCAGTGCATGCACGGTTGACCCAATAGTCTATGTAACACTGAACACTTATTTATCAGATTTTACATTGTAGTCATTTAAATAATTATTTATTTATGTATCTTAGATATTTTATAAATTTTTATTTATCGATGCATTTTCACAGATTGTTATAACAGTAAAATGTCATATTATGATTTATTATGACTTGGATGGGGTGCTATATAATTTATTAAATGCTTTATTATTATGCTCTTATCATCATCAGCATTGAAAATGTTGAATTGTTTGAGAGAAAATACATCAGTAATGGTAATATGATATGATTAACCATAATGAAACCAGTTTTGTTTAGTATCTGTTCATCTATCAAACTTTGATCTCTTGATATGGAACTTAACTAGATTACCATGCCTAACACTTGAATCAGGTAAAGGGTAACACAGTTACCATGTGCTCATTGTTTAATTTTTCACTAAATTATTCACATCTAGGGTTCCCTGGTGCCTATAGCTATATATACAGTCTGTACTTATAAACCCAGCAAACAAGGCACCATTTCTGAACCAGTTGGCACGTGTCATCCTGGTTCATAATTGGTACCGCTCCATCAGTATGTGTTTTCACGTGAATACACATGTTCTGCCTGTTGTCACAAGTTTTGAACGAGTTTGACACAAGTTGTTCTGGGTCAGAACTGGTACGGTTTCAATGGAACGTGTCATCACGTGAAAAACTCGTGATTTCACAGTAAACACGTGTCGACACACCACATTTTTTCACAGAATCTGGTGAATTCACATGAATTGAGCCAGTTGAACTCGTGAATTCACTTACAGAAAATGTGAAATCACGGGTCGTTGTTTGCTGGGTACTGTACTTATAAGCCATATAACTGACTAAAAAATCTTTATTGAGAAGACTACCAAACTACCAAGTAAATGTTACTTTTAATCTGGTATTAATCTTGATACTCACACATTGACACTTTAGACTAGAAGTAACAAATGTTCCTTATATCAACTAACCCTTAATTTTCTGCCAGAAGGCTAACTTCTGCTTTCTATGCATGGTGAACATTTGGAAGTCCAATCAAGAGTGCCCTGGGTCAGTCTGTGCCTATATATAGTGACTCTAGTGCCGAGCAACGTTTCAGAATATTTTGATGCAAAATGGGTCGCACAGGTCGAAGTCAGCAGGGATGAGAGTTTCTTTTTCACTTATCCTAAAGCCTCATATTTATCTAACCAACCATTACCAAGACTTGCATGGAATGCCTGCTGTGAATAAAATTACGCCGATAAAATTACATCAACATGAATTTATGATTTGTTTTATGTGGTTTCTCAACGCTAGATCATCATATAGCCAATATTAATGCAGACGTCAACATGTCGATACATTTAATTGTGTCTGAAATAATTACCTGATTGACAGCACCATAACTACTGTCGTTGCAGCAGGTTGGAGCGTTGTATCACAGTCCGTCCGTCCACTAGCATCAATTCAATGCCAATGGTCTCATATACAATTGTCGCACACTTGACACAATGTTGTTGTAGCGCTTTATGAATCCAGCCATAAAGACCTTCGTGATAACGCCATGGTTAATGACAACGCGACTGAAATGTTCACGTCAGCGATCTGTCAACTGTGCCTGATCTAACCTGAACAATTTACACCAAATTGTCAACGAAACCAAAGTTACGATGTCGTATGCATTCTGTGGCAACGTATGAATGTACTTAGCCGCATGTTCTGCGTTATACAAAACTGTACACCCGCACAAACGCGATCAGTAGCTTGGATTGATAACACTTCCGCATCATCGAAAGAGAACAGAGCATCCTCTCGCTCGGCGTAATCCGCATCTCGTCACGGATGACCTGCTTTCAGTCGCTGACAAAAGATAATCGCCAGGTGGCGCCACAAAATGACCGTGTAGGAACAGTATCCGGCAGATGGCGTAGAGGTTCCCGTACTTGTTTTTGCTCACCAAATTACGCTGGCAACCACGGTAGGAGACCACCTATTCGTGTTGGATCCTTATTATGCCGATTATTTGTGTTAGGTATATTTTCGAGTCAATTGATCCGTGTCAATAAAATATGCTACGATGCTTTCCTTCTGCCAAATGTTGGGCGATATTCGATTCGTTCCATGACCATGGCATCTCAACCCCAGCCACTGGCACTGAATCAGCGTAGACTGTAGTCAGTGTAGAGGGTGGTGTAGTGGTAGCGTCTCTGCACCTGTGCCATTCTAGCACCAAAACTAAAGATGGGGACTAAACATGACTAATAACCCAACAAGCATGCGCCACAACCCTGACCGTTTGACTCCACCAGGAGTGTTGGCCAGCAGTACTACCGAGAGTAGTACCGACAAGACACGACGTTTATCAAGTCATCCTGATTCTGAATACTGCATCAGGTTTTATCTTCCAGCTTCATTACAAACAGAAACAAGAATTGACGGTATGCCAATATGGTATTATAGAATAGTATTATTATAAAGATAGTGTCAGTATTAGTATAATTGGAGAAAAAACTGGTAACCAAAACTATGTAACTAACCTATTTTATTAATCAGCAGCCACAAACCAATGCCAGTGACTAATTTTAGGCAGTCAGCTTATGTTGCAGAACTATGTTGTTGTTACAAATCTGTGTTGTTTTACTTTCAGATGACGTGATGCGATGACACGAACATCAGCCAGGGAATGGCTCGTGTACGTACAATCAACAACATGCCAACGTACGATGTTGCCTTCATGTCATCATGGTGATGTCAGCAATCAACAGCATGTAGTGTTCTATGCGAGTCCTAGACATCACAAACAATGTTCTTCACACTGAACGAGATCGTCAGGTGGTTCGGGATGACGGTCTTCGAGATGTGCCTGAGCCTTGTGGCCTGGTTCACCTTCAGCGTGCTGGCAGTTCTGAAACACGAAAACGTTCTGGTGACTGCATCATGGTGGACGGTCTTCATCCCATTGTTTGTGTGCGATGGACTCAACACATACTTCTGCGTGATCGTGTTCATCCGGATGTATCGGGAGGCGCAGTACCGGGTCGCGACCTTTCGGTTCTTTTCCTCGATAATCTGTCTCATCTGCATGTTCGTCTTCAAATTGCTCTTCTGTCAGAAGCTCAACAACAAGATGGGTCTGTCGTACTCCGAGATGGTGTCTCCTCTCTTCATCGTCCTACAGATAATGATGGTGAAGGCTTGTCAAGTGTATTAGATTACGGATCTCACAAACAAACCGAACCTGTTGACAATTATTTGTCAGATTTGTTTGTTGGATTGTCTCTGACTGGACCTTCTGGTTGACTTTGCATCTAAACAGGCACCGCTTGATATGTTAATATGACATCTCTTCGTAATTATAATACTTCACTTCAAGTGGTAGTTATAGCAATTTATGTGCTAGGCTACTGGCTGCAGTTACTTATTTATTTTATTTAATAAACATGGATGATGATGTAATAATTATTCAAACAAGATGAACTACAATATTGCGTTCTATTATTCCTCGTCTAAAATATGACTCTTTAAAGTGTTCAAACATTAATTTTTAATGAGAAGAATATCCGTTGTGGGGATAACATTATATTGTTAATACATGTAGTTGATATGTCCAAGTTGCATCATTAATGAATTCTAATGTGACTAATCAAGTTCTATATAGATCACAATGATTTGTGTTATTTATCATTATTAAACAATGACTTAATTTCTTTTTATAATTATGTAACATATCTGGCGAGTCACAGTTGTTTGTTAAATAATTTTGCCCCAACATATACTAACCAGTTTTCTGGTTCATATCTGTTTTTGTATTGGGACAGGGCGAAAGTGACCTGAAAAGCAAGGTGACTTTATTAGCAGGACATATTGCTAGTTTGTCCCTCTGTATAAGCGGTTTTTTATCTTTTCTGGTCATGACCCAAATGATTAAACAGATCGTCTGGCAGGGAATGTAGGACGAGAAATGGCAAATCAGTTTTGGGCCATGACCCAGGAGTTAAGCCCTACTCTGTGTGGATATTACTTGGTGTCATGCCAGGGTGACTTCACTTGCAAAGTGGCTAAGTTACTTACCCCCTGGGGGGTGGGGGTCTAAAGCAGGGTTTGGTGTTTTATATAATTGCTTTCCTGTGTGGGTTTACCATGTTCATTACACATTAAAATGAAAGGTGGCGTTCATTGGTACATTTGAACTGCAGTGATTTGGTACGTCAGTGTGCATGCTTGGCTGATATGGGTGAAAAGTTGCCACACGTGAAGTTGTCATCAAGGGCGTAGATTCTCCTTTGTTCACTTCTAGAGGGGGACCATAGCTTTATCTAGAGACCCGTCCACCCATCATTTGGATGGGTAAAAACGAATATGGACGGGTAGAAATATGGAGGACGGGTTGTGGACGGATAATAAAAAAAGGAGCAAAAAAAAGGTCTCCCAAAACCATAAATATTGTTAGTTATGCCTTGAAAGTGAGTGTAAATGGTGTCGTATGTGTGTTTGTAGCCCATTTCAGGTCATCAGGAACGTCTGAAAGTTCGTAAACTAGCTTAACAGTTAACATCCATGTGTCCACCAAAACATGTGTGACTGGCAATAATTTTATCCTGCATAAAGCCCTGAGGAGGACACCTGTCACCTCACAAGTGATAACCACCCCCTCAGTGCTATCTCCTTGTTCAGGAGGTGTCTTCTGACATCGCATGCTGCCTGTGGTCATCTTATGTTAGACAGTGACCTAGATCACTGGTCATCACGGGGTTGTTTTTACAAAACTGATCTTGGACTGACCAGTTTGTATTTGAATCGTATTTGAATCAAATTTCAAAAATGGCAATATATTTGAATCGTATGTGAATCAATAATGGCAGTGTATTTATTTTTGAATTGAATTTTTTATTGGAATTAAAATCTAAAAAATCAATGTATTTGATTTGGCCGATTTCTATTTGATCCCAAAATGTCTATTTGGAACCAACTCTGGTCATAGTTTGACAAGAAGTCAGGTCAATTATATTCATATTTATATGTAATAAACTTGTTCATTTCCGTTGCTAGGTTTTTCCACTCACAGTACTAACATATGGCTCAAACAGTTAAATAACGTTACTTCAGCATATGTTTACAGTGATCGTGACACTTCATTTGTGGATGAGGACAACATGTCTCTTCACTTGACCATTTCTTGAGAATTGTGCACCACAAGTATCACGTTTGTACGGTTTCTCCCCAGTATGGATACGGACATGTATCTTTAGATGTCCACTTCTTGGGAATTATGCTCCACAAGTATCACTTTTGTAGGGTTTCTCCCCAGTGTGGATGTGGATAAGTGACTTCAAATGTCCATTTATTGTAAATTGCACACCACAGGTATCACATTTGTGGGGTTTCTCCCCAGTGTGGATACGGACATGTGTCTTCAAATGTCCACTTCTTGAGAATTGTGCTCTACATATGTCACATTTGTAGGGTTTCTCCCCAGTGTGGATGCGGTTATTTGTCTTCAAATAACCACTTCTTGAGAATTTTGCTCCACAGATATCACATTTGTAGGGTTTCTCCCCAGTGTGGATGTGGATATGTGACTTCAAATGTTCACTTATTGAGAATTGTGCTCCACACGTATCACATTTGTAGGGTTTCTCCCCAGTGTGGATGCGCTTATGTGTCTTCAAATGTCCACTTGATGAGAATTGTGCTCCACATGTATCACATTTGTAGGGTTTCTCCCCAGTGTGGATACGGACATGTATCTTCAAATTTCCACTTCTTGAGAATTGTGCTCTACATGTATCACATTTGTAGGGTTTCTCCCCAGTGTGGATGCGGTTATGTGTCTTCAAATGTCCACTTGATGAGAATTGTGCTCCACATGTATCACATTTGTACGGTTTCTCCCCAGTGTGGATGCGGTTATGTGTCTTCAAATTTCCATTTGATGAGAATTGTGCTCTACATGTATCACATTTGTACGGTTTCTCCCCAGTGTGGATGCAGATATGTGTCTTCAAATAACCACTTCTTGAAAATTGTGCTCCACAGGTATCACATTTGTAGGGTTTCTCCCCAGTGTGGATGTGGATATGTGACTTCAAATGTCCACTTATTGAGAATTGTGCTCCACACGTATCACATTTGTAGGGTTTCCCCCCAGTATGGATGCGGATGTCTCTTCAAATGTCCACTTGAAAAGAATTGTGCTCCACATGTATGACATTTGTAGGGTTTCTCCCCAGTGTGTATGCGGATATGTATCTTCAAATATCCACTTATTGTGAATTGTGCACCACATGTATCACATTTGTAGGGTTTCTCCCCAGTGTGGATATGGACATGTGAATTCAAATTACCACGTCTTAAGAATTGTGCACCACATATATCACATTTGTAGGGCTTTTCCCCAGTGTGTATACGGACATGTTTCTTCAAATAGCCACTTCTTGAGAATTGTGCTCCACGTGTCACATTTGTATGGATTGATATGACACTTGACAGCTGTCCCCACCATATGGATTGATGTGACACTCGAATGATTTCCCCACCACGGAGAGTTGATGTGACACTCGAATGGTTTCCCCACCACGAAGAATTGATGCTACACTCGAAAGGTTTCCCCTCCGGTTGATATCACGTTCGAGTGGTGTCCCTACGATGAGAGATTTGATGTTATTTTCGAATGGTGGCCACACCACAGGGAAGTTGAACGGAACAATGGAGACACTTGTGACGTCATTCAATCCTGGAACAAAAAGTATTTACACATAGAAGACATTTAGAGACAAAGTCAATCATGCTACTCTACCCCTGCACTGGAGGCTTCCTTTGTCTTAGCCCAGTATGTTTACACAGCAGGTGACAGCTGGATCTTTGATGCACATTCCCTGAGAATACCTGTCTATCATTATAGATAAGCTTTACTGGCTTCCCATTCATTCATTGGTGTTAAGGTTTGAACAGTATCACTGTAGGCCAATTTTCTCAGTGCTGCCGAAAATATTCTGTCTTGACTCCTGAACCAGTTTATCAATATGTCAGCTTTATCTTTTGTTTGCAATTTGTATGTGAATTTGCAAATATTTTTCAAATACAGACCGAATATCTAATACAAATACATGCCCTTAGTGATTTTCAATACAAATACACAAAATTTCTGTATTCAAATACAAATACGTATTTAAAACCAACCCTGGTCTATAGCCACATACTCATTCATTCAGCTGGTAAACTGGAACAATGTAGAGTGAACGAACTTGTTGAAGGATCGACACCACAGCGCAGGATTCAAAGCCAGATTCTCTTAGTTGGCTAAAAGTGTATTCACAAATACATACAGTGTATTCCCAAATGTTGAGCTTCAAATATATGTTCATTTGAATTTTACATTCAGCTGTGAAATTATGACTCTATTTCAATGAGTTAGAGAATCATTATTATTGACATTATTGTAATATACTGGGGTCTGGTTGGACCCCACTGTTTAATTGCATATTTTGGATCTAAATATCCTATATGAATTCTTTCAATTGTTAATATTGTTTTATTTCAATGACTATTGTAAATGTAAAAGGCAGTATCCCTACCATTGTTTCACCAAGACGGTGACCAAAAATAAATAAAACAAGGGAAAATGAGAGGAAACATGTAATTCTGACTACAGTAATGTCATTTAATTAAAAGTGTTATACTAGAATATTAGTAACTAAGTGAAAAAGAAATAAACTATTATAACATTTCTTTTTTATCATAACTTTCTGTGAGATGGTCATAGACAGTATGGGCTATATATGGCATAGCAATTATGATTATTAAATTATTATTATAATTTATTACTACTATTTATTAAACTATAGTGTATTCTGAGACACAACTTTCAAGTATCGTGAATATATACTTCGGAAAGGCACAACTATTGGTACGGTCCCGGTGGGGTCCCCGCTGTCGACCCAAGTTGTACTGCTTAGTAAGTTCTGCTCTCATGGCTGGTATATCATGTACGAATTATTTTAATCATAGAATCACAGCATTTATTCCCCTCAAGTTCATATATTATCGCTCACTCAAAGACAAAAGTTCATTCAAAAGGGAACAGCACTTGAGGCCACCAGCCTTAGGTGCGAGGATAAACCACAGCGGACAAAACGCCATCCGACTAAAACGCCAACCAGCCAACCGTTGATTTTAGATGTCTACGGTTGTGTGTTCAGTAACAATTTAATCCACAGTCACATGTATCATGGCAGCAAGTAGGTGTAGGGGGGAGGGTTTACCTATATCTCAAGAAAATCTGGACATCCAGATGAGACAACATGTCATCTAAACACAACGGTTGGCGTTTTGTACTCGCACTTAATTTAAGTTGAGGCCGGAGACCTCAAGTCCTGTTCTGGTTATTCGTTTCTTTCGATGGCGAAAGTGAGTACTATGATGTTCGCTAGGTGGAAGCACTGATATTTTAACGCGATTTCACTTGATAAACATGACATGGATAAGACATAAGATTATTTTACAAGTATTACAACGTCGTTAAATATCACCTATAGTAAGTATTATTTACATGTAGCAGTCATCCCGCAAACATCATTCAGAATATGCAAACCATGCACACAGGACGATCTCGAATAAAGTTTTTCTTTGTTCGACTGGTTGAGCGATAATATGGAAACTTGATATGAATAAATGCTGTGATTCCATAAATGCATATGATATACCGGACACGGGTACAAATTAACCCACAACAGTATAGTTATCAAAACTTACTAAGCAGTACAACTTGCGTTAACCGGGGGTACGCCACCGGGACCCTATCAATAGTTGCGCCGTCCCTCTCATAACAATTAACATTATCATGACCATTCAAAAATTATTCATGTCTTATGATGGCCAAAAAGAAAGGCTAATAATAGACTAGTGTTATTTCTTTTTCACTATTATTAATATTCTGTTTTAATTCAATGACATTACTATTGTCAGAATTACAAGTTTCCCCTAATTTTCCCTTTTTTATTAACTTTTGGTCACCGTCTTGGTGAAACAATGGTAGGGATACTCCCTTTTACATTTACAATAGTCATTGAAATAAAACAATATCCAGAGTTGCAAGAATTCATAGGATATATAGACCCAAAATATGCAGTTAAACAGTGGGGTCCAACCAGACCCCAGTATATTACAATAATGTCAATAATAATAATAATGATTCTCTAACTGATTGCGATGGAGTTAAAATTTCACAGATGAATGTCAAATTCACATGAACATTATTTGAACCTCAAAACTTGGGAATATGTGTTTGTGAATACACTTTTAGCCAACTGAGAGAATCTGGCTTTGAATCCTGCGCTGTGTCGATTCTTCAACAAGTTCGTTCACTCTACATTGTTCCAGTTCACCAGCTGTATGAATGAGTATGTGGCTATAGACCAGGGTTGGGTTTAAATACGTATTTGTATTTAAATACATACATATTATGTATTTGTATTGAAAATCACAAAGGGAATGTATTTGTATTTGATATTCAGTCTGTATTTGAAAAGTATTTCCAAATACCAAATAGTATTGCCTGACATGTTGATAAACTGGCTCAGGATTCAACACATAATTTTTTCACACCTGTGGCAGGCAGCACTGAGAAAATTGGCCTACCGTGAAGCTGGTCAGACATTAGCACCAATGAATAAATGGGAAGCCAGTGAAGTTTGTCTATAACCATGAAGGCATGTATTCAGAGGGAATATGCATCGAAGTATCCTGCTGTTACTTGCTGTGTAAACATCCTGTGCTAAGACAAAGGAAGCCAGGTTTCCTCCAGTGCAGGGGAAGAGCTGCATCATTGACCTTGTCTCTGCACATCTTCTATGTGTAAATTATTTTTGTTGCAGGACTGAATGACGTCACAAGTGTCTCCATTGTTCAGTTCAACTTCCCTGTGGTGTGGCCACCATTTGAAAATAACATCAAATCCCTCGTCGTAGGGACACCACTCGAACATGACATCAACTTCCCCGTGGAGGGGAAACCTTTCGAATGTCACATCAACTCTGCGTGGAAGGGAAACCATTCGAGTGTCACATCAACTTCCCCGTGGAAGGGAAACCATTCGAGTGTCACATCAACTTCCCCATGGAGGGGAAACCACTCAAGTATCACATCAATCCAAGTGGTGGGGACAGCAGTCGAGTGTCACATCAATCCATGTGGTGGAGACAGCAGTCGAGTGTCACATCAATCCATGTGGTGGTGACACCATTCGAGTGTGACTTTGTTACATCACAATCTCTGTCACAATAGCGAAACATTTCTCTGATACGATGCCTACTAATTACATGAATTTGTGAACGTGTGCAGATTCCCAGCGGTGACAGTGTTAATGACTCCTACTCGGGAGAAACCTACAAATGTGATAACTTGTTGCACAATTCTCAACAACTAGTCAGTTGAAGACTCATGCCTGTGTCCATACTTGGGTGAAACCCAACAAGTGTGATACGTGTCGGGTACATTTCTCTGCAATTGATAACTTCCGGTCACGTGTCAGTATGCACACTCAGAAGAAACCCCACATATGTGATATATGTGGTGCACAATTCTCAAAAAGTGGGCATTTGAAGACACATATCTGCATGCACACTGGGGAGAAACCCTACAAATGTGATACCTGTGGAGCACAATTGTCACATTACAGTAGCTTTAAGAGACATGTCCGTATTCACACTGGGGAGAAACCTTACAAATGTGATACCTGTGGAGCACAATTCTCACGGTGTAGTTACTTCAAGAGACATGTCCGTATACACACTGGGGAGAAACCCTACAAATGTGATACCTGTGGAGCACAATTCTCAAGTAGTGGCTATTTGAAGATACATGTCCGTACACACACTGGGGAGAAACCCTACAAATGTTATACCTGTGGAGCACAATTCCCACATTGTAGTAGCTTAAAGAGACATGTCCGTACTCACACTGGGGAGAAACCCTATAAATGTGATACATGTGGAGCACAATTCGCACAGCTTAATAACGTCAAGACACATGTCCGTATACACACTGGGGAAAAACCCTACACATGTTATATATGTGGAGCACAATTCGCACAGCATAGTAACTTCAAGACACATGTCTATATACACAACGGGGAGAAACCTTACAAATGTGATACCTGTGGAGCACAATTCCCAGTAAGTGAATATTTGAAGAGACATGTCCGTATCCACATTGTAGAGAAACCCTACAAATGTGATATATGTGGTGCAAAATTCACAGTAAGTGGACATTTGAAGACACATATCCGCATCCACACTGGGGAGAAACCCTACAAATGTAATACCTGTGGAGCACAATTCTCAGTAAGTGGACATTTGAAAGCACATATCCGTATCCACACTGGGGAGAAACCCTACAAATGTGATACTTGTGGAGCACAATTCTCAAAAAATGGTACATTGAAGATACATGTCCGTATCCACACTGGGGAGAAACCCTACAAATGTGATACTTGTGGTGCACAATTCTCAACAAGAGGTACATTGACGATGCATGTCCGTATCCATACCGGGGAGAAACCCTACAAATGTGATACTTGTGGTGCACAATTCTCAAGAAATGGTAAACTGAAGAGACATGTTGTCCTCATTCATAAATGATGTGTCACAATCCCTGTAAATATATGCTGAAGTAATGGGTTCGATACCTGGTTTTGTTCGATACCGATCGATACCTAAATTTTGTTCGATACTCGTTACTTACGTTGTAAGTGTAATATTCATATAGAACACAGTTCCCAGTAGAATGATAAAGATATTTAAATTCTGTAATCGGCATCTTATAGCTAGTATTCATACAATCAACGTGCACCACCACAATTATTTTGTATTTTTTTGCTGGTCCCATAACCTGGTTTGGAAAACCGAGGCGAAACGAATTCTGACCTAGGCTAAGATCACGCACAGAAAACAGTTATTGTACAGACTAACTCTACAATACAATTTTAGAAAACAATTCACCTTTGATGTTATATAATTCTTCAAACAGCCACGCCTAAGTCAAGTTAGGCAGCGAAGCGCTGCCGTGTTAGCTTCCGTAAACAACGACACGTGTCATCGACAATGATGTTGCGCTTTCGTATCGACGTCGTTGAATGGACTCGGTGTCGAAGGTGATTGGAGACTGGACGCAAGCAGAATATTCTAACGATGAATGACAGTTGTAGCTTCCGACTGACGAATACTAGGAAAATCAGGTCTTAAATATATTATGTTATACCTTTCATATCGTAAATGTCCGATTTAATATTGAGTTTACCACACTACCATAGACATGGATATATAGCGATTCACGTAGTACAGATAATTAACACGATTTTAGGCCGTGTGTGTCTTATGGATTGTCATTTTACATTGCTGTATGTTGTGGTTTCGATTAAGCACTTATATATATATATATATATATATATATATATATATATATATGTTATCTAAATGCGCATAATCATAACACATGTATACGTTTGCCCCAAACACGTTGTACTGCGCGAAAAATGGCACTCTTCACTGATAGTCAAGATCGCCAAACACAAGTAATGCTGCTAATGCCATGGCAACCACAATAATAGGGCGTGCAAGTGGGTCACGATACATGGCGAGACTCCGCGCGACTGGAGCTGATTTGGGAACTGGTCATAAGAATAATATTCGATGGATGACAGTTGTAACTTTTGACTGATTAATACTAGCAAAATCAGGACATAAATATCTTGTGTTATACCTTTCTTATCTGATATGTCCGATTTAATATTGAGTTTACCACACAACCATAGACATAGCTATTTATGTAGTGAAGATAATAAACACTCCCCACAATTTTAGGTCATATGTATCTTTTACTGGATTTGCATTTTACATAGCTGTACATTGTGGTTTCGATAAGCACTTATATCTCACAAGTTGTCTAAATGCACATAATCATAACTCATGTATACGTTTGCCCCAAACATGTACTACTGTGCGAAAAATGGCACTTTTCATTATTAGTCAAGATCGCCAAACACAAGTACAAGCCGACGTTGCCATGGCAACCACCATAATAATCGATTAAAATTCATGATTTCCGTGAGCATTGTCACCGGCAAAGTGTTCCACTGCTTCTGCTTGTAATAATCCTTCGGACAGTATAACTGAAATAGTTAGACTGGAACAGTTCGATTATTACAGCGAAGAAAAGGAAGTCCTATACGTTAACATGGAGAATATGGACTTCCTGCCCCCAATTGTCCCCAGCCTCGTTTTCGCGCGCGAGACTTGCACGCCCGATTAAAATTCATGATTTCCGTGGTCATTGTCACCGGCAACGTGTTCCATTGCTTCTGCTTGTAATAATTCTTCAGACATTATAATTGAAAAACGCTATTTGGGAACAGTTCGATTATTACAAACAAAAACAAAACAAAGTCCTATAATTTATGTTAAAATGGTCATTGAGAATGTGGATTTCATGTCCCCCAACTGCCCACAGCCTCGTTTTCGCGCGCGAGACTTACACGCCATGTCTTGACATATCTCTTGGCAATGGTTCTTTGTAAATAAAATGTAATAATCATTATAAAGTGCATACTGACTAGTATGGGAAGGTTTTCTATGCCAATACTCATTGATGAGATGCTCAAATAAACATTATAAATTTAAAATTTTAACCTGACTAGAAATATTATATTTTTGATATCCATGCACACCTAAATAGCGTCTTTAAATAATATTGTGTTCACAGATGCAGTTTGAATATATATTAAAATACTCAAAGATTGCCATTAGTGCCTCAGTACAATCCCCAAAAAATGGGCGATAAATTCTGCTATTTGTATGATATTTGCAGGATCTTCTTCATAAATATTCATCTAACTACTAGCCAAACCTCAGAAAACTTCATTAAACTACTACAAAGATATTATGCGAAGTTGTTGCACATTCACTCGTCAAAGGCAAAATTAAATAACTAACCTAAAATGTAAAAAGATACAGGTTGGCATTCTCTGTCATATTGGGTCTCAAATAAATGTGGTTTCGTCTTCATAAGATTAACACAAGGATCATGAAAGCAGTTTCCCTGGACCTTCCCGCATGAGCAGAAAAAGCCCAATGAGGTTTCCTCCAGTGCAGGAGAAGAGCTATATATACCCACTAGTTGGTACAGTAGGACAAATGCAGACAGTCTAATAAGGCTGCTTGCCAATCAGTCTACAGTAGTCAATCAAGCCCAAAAAAAATTCTACCCACTACTTGAACTATAATGGAAACATGGGCCACATATTTGAATCAAATTTCAAAAATGGCAATGTACTTGAATCGTATTTGAATAAAAATGGTAGTGTATTTGAATTGGAAATTTGAATTGAAATATGCAATAGCCTTGTATCTGATTTAGTTGAGTTATTTTTGTATTTGATCCCAAAATGTGTATTTTAGACCCAACCCTGCTATACACAGTGGTGGATATTTGTCTATGAATACTAATGATTACATGTTTATACGTGTAAGTATTGATAGTATATTTTTATTTCCATAAAACAGGGCAGCAGAGTACTTTTAATAACACCGTAATATCAGTTATTATCAGGTCAGTTTCCAGAATGATGATGGCGCATTTTTATTTAATTTCTAAATACTGCATTTTATTTACTGAGATTGTAACACTTTTTTGTTTAACAAAAACTTGTAGTGGCTTAACTTTGTGTTTTTTATTTTGGAGAACTTATAAACCTTTTGGAGGACTAGTAAACGTTTATCTTTCGACGGCCCACTGTCTAATAAACCAAATGTTAACGTCATACCCTTGCTACTAATACAATAACAATTAAGAAATTCATGAGCTATTCATGTTGTTATAATCTATTTCCAATATGCGTTCTATATACATAAAATGTTGGTTGTTCCCAAAAAGCAAACGGCATGTCTATATATATATATATATATATATATATATATATATATATATATATATATATATATACCCATCAAATCAATCTGTTTTGGCCCTCCTGGTTTCGTTCAGGTTATGATCTTTTCTCTTTGGCATTACCATCTCTTTTCCGACGTATTTAAAAAACCAAACATTTACATCCTTGCTTATGCATTATTATTACAACTGGAATATTGTGTATCAACTCTAAGGTTGCCCAATCGCTTTTTTCAAATTGAAGACGTATATTTTATTATAGGCTCCTACAAGACACACTAGGAGGCTCTGTTTGTATTCACCATTTGTAGAAAAAGGTCCAAAGTTTTGCTACACTTGGTCCAAAGTGTTGCTGTTAAATCCAAAATTCATTAAAATGACAACACTCGAAATTTGTAGACATGAACCAACGTGTCATCAATATTTTACGGTATAAGAGGACAATTTAGAAAATGACACATCTTTTTACCAGATCTTGACAAGCAATTATTAGTTTGTAACTTTTAAAAACTAACTACAATTTTGTGTTCCATTACCCACCGTGCGTACCATAATTTGCAACCACACAGACTTTAACATTTCTTCAATCTCTATTTGTATTTTACTATATATTTTACTATGTTGAATACATTTAGCTTCTGTGGGAGGTGCACAGGTGCCACAGAAACATCCAATCAAACACAAATTTATTGTGTATTACCCATCTACCCAAATGAATTTTTTATGCCTATATTATATACCTCGGCATGCAAAATTAGAGAAAACATTAGTTAAGAATTAGAAACAAATAGGTAAACTGAAAAGGTATCATTTTTTCAGCCATTGAAGGCCATAGGGTACCCTTAGAAAAAATTCGATCAATTATACATTTCACACACACACGCACGCACGCACGCACGCACGCACGCACGCACGCACACACACACACGAGTAAAAAATAGAGCCAAAACATTGCAGAGATATTCCACAAGTCCGTTGGACCTTCGGCCTAAACATTTATTTACTAACAATACCCTTTGATGTTCTTTCCCCCACAACAGACTTCCCGTTACAAATTACTGCTCGGCCAATTATGGGCAAAGGAGCTGGCACCCTCCCTATAATAATGTTTACCCTCTTAATTGCAGTTATAGCAAAGTTGCCACAGTAGCACCCCCCAAGGATAACATTTGACTTGATTATGTCAGAAGAAATATCCACTAGGAATATCTAACAACTTGATTTTGATTAATTAGTAAATGTTTTACCTATCAAGAAACGTTTTCTTTTTTTCTCTGTATATTTTAGGTGTCTCTCACAGCTTTCTTCGGGGGACTGAACTTCACAGTCGTGTCACATGACTTACATCATGTGACACAAGCTGGAGCATGACCGGCAGTTCTTGTCCAATGTCTCTGTTGAGACACGACTGAAAATCAGTCCGCTGAAGAAGGCTATGAGAGCCAAAATATACAGTTTCTTGAGGTAATTTTTTACTAATTAACAATGAACCAAGAAACCGGATCATTACATTGGATTCTGAATCTTTTGGTTATTCCTAGATATCATTCATCAGTATACATGTATGCGTATTTAACTGTTCAACTAGATCTTGTAAATTGAATATATGTATTTGTCCGATGTTAAAGGGTGGGTTTCATGCTAACTAATTATGACTATGACAGTTAACGGGTAGCTAGACACCGTCACTGTAACTTCCCTGAGTAATGACCACCCTTGGTTGGAGAGGATGATGTCATGTACAAAACAAAATAGACAGGTTGGCTCTAATCGATCAAGCTTCATTTTGAGAAAACACAAACAAACCACGAGTAACTTTGCAAGGTTTTATTACCACCTATTCTTGAGTAAATATTGTATAAATAACAAACACATGCAGACCTGGCTACCACAAAACACTCCAACCTTGCATTTATACACATTTTCCGTAACAGTTTAGAAACATTTGAAGTATTGCCAGGTATACTGGACTACTGTTCAATGATACTTGAATAATAAATGTGAGGAACATGGAAGTGATTAATTATTGTAACAAAAAACAGTTCCAGGTACTGTTTCAGAAGACTACCGTTTGGCCTGAACCTCAGCCAAGACGTGTTCCAGGAGAGGGTGGACTGCATCCTTGAGAAGTGCCCCGGAACGATAAGTATTGCTGATGACGTGGGTGTGTTCGGGAAGACAGAAGCCGAACACGACAAACATCTGCACAACTTGACGAGAGTAGCACTGCAGCATGGGCTGGTGTTCAACATTGATAAATGCGACATCAAACAGGCGAACATGAAGTTCTTCGGGTTGGAATTCAGCGCAGACGGCGTACGTCCAGACCCAGGCAAAGCCGCGGACATCCAGCGAATGAAAGTACCGCAAAACGTCGCACAACTTCAGGAATTTCTGGGCATAGCCACGTACATGTCGCCATTCATTCCAAACCTGTCGCAGCAAACCGCAACCCTGCGTGATCTAGTGAAGAAGGACGCCGAGTTCATCTGGGCGGACTCTCACAACGCAGCGTTTGAAGCGACGAAGTCTGTCATCTGTCGTGAAGTGACCCTTGCGTACTTCGACCCACAGGCTGAGAGTGTCATATCCAGGTCGACGCCTCCAGCCGAGGACTCGGCGCCGTTCTCATTCAACACGGGAAGCCCATCGCGTTTGCCAGCAAGTCACTTAGTGATTGCGAACAGCGATACGCCAACATTGAACGTGAGATGCTCGCAGTCGTCTTCGGCTGCGAGAGGTTCCACATGTATGTCTACGGAAAATCGTTCGTTATCGAGTCGGACCACAAACCTCTCGAGATGATCAACTTGAAGAACCTTGCAGCAGCACCGCAGAGATTACAGAGAATGTTCCTGCGAGTACAACCGTATGACTTTGTGTTACGCTACAAGCCAGGAAAGCAAATGATGCTGGCCGACGCCATGTCAAGACAACCGAGTAGCGAGTCGACGCAGATCGACCTTGACATACAAGTGTCATTCGTACAGTTTTCAACGCAGAAACTACAGTCGATCAGAGAGGCGACACAGGCCGACGATGAACTGTGTGCGCTGAGAGCCGTCATCGTGGATGGATGGCCAGATAGCCAACGCCACCTAGCTGCACCGTTGCGACCCTACTGGTCATGCCGAGACGAGTTGGCAGTTGAGGACGGTCTTATCATGAAGGGCGACCGTCTGGTGATTCCCCTAAGTCTACAGGCGGAAGTGTTGAGCAAACTGCACGAGGCTCACCAGGGCATAGAGAAGACCCGGCTACGAGCGAGGTCCTGTGTCTACTGGAAGTCGATCAACAAGGACATCGACGACATCGTGAGGAAGTGCGACGCGTGTCAACGGTTACAGAAACGTCAGGCGCACGAGCCGCTGATGCAGCATGAGTTACCGACACGTCCGTGGCAGATCGTCGGCACAGACCTGTTTGCCATACGAGAGGACACGTATCTTCTCATCTGTGACTACTACTCGAAATTCCCTTTTGTCTACCGCATCGAGGGGAAGGTGACGAGTGACCGCATCATATCGAAGATGAGTGAGGTGTTTGCGGAGAATGGATTGCCAAGCAAGGTTGTGAGCGACAACGGTGGTCTCTATAGCAGTCAGGCTTTTCGAAACTTCGCCGCCGAGTGGTGCTTCGACCACGTAACGTCCAGCCCACACTTCCCACAATCGAATGGATTCATCGAACGTCAAGTTCAGACGGTGAAGTATACCCTGAAGAAGGCAGCGATGTCGAGATCCAACCCGCAGAAAGCACTGCTCGCGTTGAGATCCACACCAATCGACAGCCACTTACCGTCACCGGCAGAGATGCTAAATGCCCGCAAGTACAAGTCGAACCTCCCCGTGATCATCAGAAATGAACATTGGTCGAAAGACGAAATCAGACGTCTCGCCGAGAGGCAAGAAATCCAACGTCTCAACCATGATAAGCGAGCTATGCAACCACTTGCACCGCTAATACCCGGACAGGACGTTCGTGTGAGAGACACTCAGACAGACACCTGGCAGCCTGCCAAGGTGATATCAACTGATGTACAACCGCGGTCGTACAACGTCTTGACTCCGACAGGCAATGTCCTTAGGCGTAACCGTCGTCACCTCCGTGAGACGACTGAACGACATACGTTCCAACAAGACAATGTGGACGATACAGACGACTTGACGCAAAGAGACGACATGCAAGTCGTACCACCTCCGTGTAACTCCGTGTTACCCCAGAAGAAGTCAGTCCGTTTCCAGCTTCCAGAACCGGAACAATACACTAGCTCCGGAAGACGAGTGAAACGCCCACAACGATTGGCCCTGTAATTGTGTTCTAGTTTACACGAACATTATGGCTAATAGCTAGAATAATTATTTGATTTCTCTTACATACGGACATTAGTAAGTTAGTTATTTTGTCTTTATGTTTTGAAGAAAGAGGGATGTGATGGTATGCCAATGCAAGTGCATAGAACGACATATACAGTTATGAGATCAGTCTTGGAAGATGACGAGACTCGAGGTCGATCACTGTTATCCCTCTCTCCGCATGTAATCATAATAAAGTGATTTGTTCAGTACTTCTGGTGTCGAATCAGATACGTATGAATGCGAGATGAGTCGGACAATCCGACTACACAGATGTCAGGCCAAGACGACACGTTTCACCCCTCACATGAGTCGAGTAGAAATGCTTGGCCCGAGTTGCCAAGGCCTGGGGATGAGGTTTTCCGCTTATGTGACTAACCTAAAATTCCTAATTATGTTTTGTCACCAGCTGAAATTTGTTTAGGGTGGAGAGTTCATTTAGACTTTGTAGCAAACTCCATAGTGCACAGTTGTTGACGAATTTGTAAAGTTGATTTATACGGATTGTAACAATTGAAGAGTAGATGAGGATGACATATCTCTTTAGATTCATTTTTCATCGGTCATGACCACTCATCTACACGTACAAAGGCCAGATCACGTAATGTTACAAACACATGCGTCTAGGCATAACGTAAATGGTCATAGTTTGACCAGAAGTCAGGTCAATTGTATTCATAATTATATGTCACAAACTTGTTCATTTCCGTTGCTAGTTTTTTTTCCTCTCACACTATTAACTAGTGCTGGTCCGATATACGATATGTCGAATATCGCGATACTTGCGAAAGTTCGATACCGATATTTAGTGGAATCGCAGTACTTCGATATTTTGGGCATCGGATGCCCACTGTTCGAAACCTTCGATATTTCGACACCGAGTCCATTTGACGACGTCAACGCGAAAGCGCAACATCATTGTCGACGTCGTTGTTTACAGGAGCAAACATTGCAGCGCTTCGCTGCCTAACTTGATTTAGGCGTGGTTGTTAAAAAAATAATATAACATTAAATGTGAATTGTTTTCAAAAATTGTATTGTAGAGTTAGTATAATAACTGTTTTCTGTGCGCGATCTTAGGCTAGGTCAGACTTCGCTTAGCCTCAGTTTTCCAAATCAGGTTAGGGGCCTGCAAAAAAAATGTATAATAGTATGTATAATCAAGATACAGTTTACATAATTTAAATATCTGTATTATTCTACTGGGAACTGTGTTCTATATGAATTTTAGACTTACAACGTAAGTATCGAGTATCGAACAAAATTCAGGTATCGATCGGTATCGAATAAAACCTGGTATCGAACCAGTACTACTATTAACGTATGGCTCAAACAGTTAAATAAAGTTACTTCAACATATAGCCCTGTATATTCATGTTTTTTAGACGCTTCAAAAGCATTTGACAGAGTCAACCATTGGACGCTTTTTAGAAAATTGCTTAATCGAGGTGTGCCTGTTATACGTATACGTATCCTGTTGTACTGGTACAGAACCCAAACTTTCTGTATAAAATGGGGTTCTACAACATCAGAGTTTTTTTAATGTTTCGAATGGTGTTCGACAAGGTGTGATTTTGTCCCCATATTTATTTATCGTATACATTGATGATCTGAGCAATATGCTAAATAGTGCTGGTATAGGTTGCCATATACACAACTGTTGCATTAATCACGTGTTCTATGCTGATGACATATGTGTTATTGCTCCTAGTCCTAGTGGGCTTCAAGGTTTGCTGAACATATGTGCAAAGTTCGGCCTTGAAACTGATGTTGAATATAACCCTATCAAGTCGTTATGTATGGTCTTCAAGCCACGTGGTTTTAAACTGAAATGTCCAGATATATATATGAATGTAAACAAGCTTGCATATGTCAAAGAAGCAAAATATTTAGGTGTGATAATATGCAATGACCTGAAAGATGACGGTGATATTTTGAGACATCTACGTAATTTTTATGCTAGGTCTAATAGCATTATCAGAAAATTTCACCACTGTTCCGTGGGTGTTAAACTACATCTGTTTCATGCGTATTGTTGTACAACTTATTGCTGCCAATTATGGGTTAACTTTAATAAGGGCTCTTATTTAAAAGCTAAAGTTGCCTACAACAATATGCATAGACGGATTTTGGGATATAGCCGACGGGACAGCGCGAGTGGCATGTTTGCTAGTAATGCTATAGACACATTTGACGCCCTATTGCGTAAGAACATTTATGGTTTAAAAAAACGCATTTTTAACACAAATAACGACTTGATTAGGGTTATGTACAATTGTTTTGAAATAGTAAATGGCCCAATGTGGATTAGCTGGGCCAATTCGTTAAACACGGTTAATCTGTAAGATAGTCATCATGTATCGCATATAACTTTATTATTATTTATTTATTATTATTATATATATTTTTAAAGTCAGTAAGTTGTTTATATAACTTATTTTCCAAACGGCGTTTATTTACCTGAATTAATTGCATATTTATTATACAATCACATCCTGCTAATTACTAATTATTTTATTTGGTGTTTTTTATACAATTTTAAACTTATCTAACTTATAACTTTATATTTTTATCTATTCATTTTTTAACATATTTGAAGTGTTACATCTACGTAGATGTGCTAATGTATGTACCAATTGTATATGGGTTTTTACCTGAAATAAATGTATTCGTATTCGTATATATTTACAGGGATTGTGACACATCATTTGTGGATGAGGACAACATGTCTCTTCAGTTGACCACGTCTTGAGAATTGTGCACCACAAGTATCACAAGTATAGGGTTTCTCCCCAGTGTGGATACGGACATGTGTCTTCAATGTACCACTACTTGAGAATTGTGCTGCACAAGCATCACATTTATAGGGTTTCTCCCCAGTGTGGATACGGACATGTGTCTTCAATGTACCACTACTTGTGAATTGTGCTCCACAGGTATCACATTTGTAGGGTTTCTCCCCAGTGTGGATACGGATATGTTTCTTCAAATAACCACTACTTGTGAATTGTGCTCCACAGGTATCACATTTGTAGGGTTTCTCCCCAGTGTGTATACGGACATGTCTCTTGAAGTTACTACACCGTGAGAATTGTGCTCCACAAATATCACATTTGTAGGGTTTCTCCCCTGTGTGTATATGGACATGTGTCTTCAAGTTACTATGCTGTGAGAATTGTGCTCCACAGGTATCACACGTATAGGGTTTCTCCCCAGTGTGTATACGGACATGTGTATTCAAATCACCACGTCTTGAGAATTGTGCTCCACATGTGTCACATTTATAGGGTTTCTCCCCAGTGTGTATACGGACATGTGTATTCAAATCACCACATCTTGAGAATTGTGCTCCACAGGTATCACATTTGTAGGGTTTCTCCCCAGTGTGTATACAGACATGTGCCTTGTAGCTACTACGCTGTGGGAATTGTGCTCCACATGTATCACATTTGTAGGGTTTCTCCCCAGTGTGGATACAGACATGTGCCTTCAAGTAACCACTTGTTGAGAATTGTGCTCCACAGGTATCACATTTGTAGGGTTTCTCCCCAGTGTGGATACGGACATGTGTCTTCAAATGTCCATTTGATGAGAATTGTGCTCCACATGTATCGCATTTGTAGCGTTTCTCCCCAGTGTGGATGCGGATATGTCTCTTCAAATGTCCATTTGATGAGAATTGTGCACCACAGGTATCACATTTGTAGGGTTTCTCCCCAGTGTGGATGCTGATATGTCTCTTCAAATTTCCACTTGTTGAGAATTGTGCTCCACAGGTATCACATTTGTAGGGTTTCTCCCCAGTGTGGATGCGGATATGTCTCTTCAAATGTCCACTTGTTGAGAATTGTGCTCCACAGGTATCACATTTGTAGGGTTTCTCCCCAGTGTGGATGCGGATATGTCTCTTCAAATGTCCACTTGTTGAGAATTGTGCTCCACATGTGTCACATTTGAAGGGTTTCTCCCCAGTGTGTATACGGACATGTGCCTTCAAATAATCACTTGATGAGAATTGTGCACCACAGGTATCACATTTGTAGGGTTTCTTCCCAGTGTGCATACTGACATATGACTGGAAATTACCAGTTGCAGAGAAACGTACCTGACAGATATAACATTTTGCTGGGTTTCTCCCAAGTATGGATACGGGCATGTATCTTCAATTGACCAGTTGTTTAGAATTGTGCACCAAGTTATCACATTTGTAGGATTTCTTCCCAATAGGAGTCATTAACGTTAAATTAATAGGCATCGAATCACAAACATGTTTTGCTATAGTGACAGAGATCGTGATGTAAAGGTTTCCCCTCCACAGGGAAGTCGACGCCACGTTCGAATTGTGTCCTTACGATGACGGATTTGATGTTATTTTCAAATGGTGGCCACACCACAGGGAAGTTGAACGCAACAATGGAGACACTTGTGACGTCACTCAGTCCTGCAACAGAAAGAATTTACACATAGAAGACGTGTAGAGACAAAATCAACAGTGCAATGGCAATTTGTATGTATTTTTCAAATACAGACCGAATATCTAATACAAATGCATGCCCTTAGTGATTTGCAATACAAATACACCAAATTTCTGTAAACAAATATGTATTTAAAACCAACCCTGGCCAATAGCCACATACTCATTTATACAGCTGATGAACTGGAACAATGTAGAGAGAACGAACTTGTTGAAGGATCGTCACCACAGCGCAAGATTCAAAGCCAGATTCTCTTAGTTGGCTAAAAATGTATTCACAAATAGATATTCCCAAACCTTGAGCTTCAAATATTTTCATTTGAATTTGACATTCATCTGTGAAATTATGACTCCATTTCATCATCAGTTAGAGAATCATTATTATTTGTTATTATTATCAAAAGGTTAAATAATATTATTGACATTACTGTAATACACTGGGGTGCAGTTGGACCCCACTGATTAATTGCATATATTGGGTCTAAATATCCTATGAATTCTTTCAACTGTGAATATTGAATTAATTCAAAGTCAAACACTATTGTAAATGCAAAAGGGAGTATTGTTTCACCAAGATTGTGAAAAAATAAATAAAAAAGACAATTAGGGGAAACATGTCATTCTGACTACAGTAATGTCATTTAATTAATACAGTGTTATACCAAAATATTAGTAATACTAATAGTAAAAAAGAAAGAACACTATTATAACATTTCTTTTTTGTTATCATAATTTTATGTGAGACGGTCATAGACGGCATAGGCTATGACATAGCAATTATGATTATTAAATTATGATTATACTAGTATTAAACTAGATACAACTTTCAAGACCAAGTTATTTGAATATACTTAGGAAAGGCACAACTTATGGCATATGCGCCTATTTGCGGTACCCCAACTATTGCCTTGGCTTGGTAAGGTCCCGGTGGGTTACCGTAACCCGTTGACGTTGTCGATCCAAGTTGTTCTGCTTAGTAAGTTCTGGCAACGGTACTGATGTGGGCATCATGTGGGTTAATTTGTATTCGGTATATCATATGCATTAATTTGTTGGCCGTGGCTATTCTTCCGGATACGTACGAATAGCGCATATTGGCGTATAGGCTATTCTTCCGGACACGTACGAATAGCGCATATTGGCGTATAGGCTATTCTTCCGGATACGTACGAATAGCGCATATTAGCGTATAGGCTATTCTTCCGGATACGTACGAATAGCGCATATTAGCGTATAGGCTATTCTTCCGGATACGTACGAATAGCGCATATTAGCGTATAGGCTATTCTTCCGGATACGTACGAATAGCGCATATTAGCGTATAGGCTATTCTTCCGGATACGTACGAATAGCCCATATAAGCGTATAGGCTATTCTTCCGGATACGGAAAAATAACGCATATGTCTGCGTATGGGCTATTTGTCCGGATAAATATTTCAAGAAGTATGTTTATCCGAAATATTGCAACTATTTCTATATTTATAAAGGCCTCCGATTTGTAAAATATGGCGAGTTTTTAGGATCATCTGTAACACACTTGGTCTCGTTTAACCGCCTGTCGGTCGGCTGCGTAACTACGCCGAAAAGACAGTCTGGTGGAAGAGCCGACATTCATATAAATTACAAAAATAATATTTAACTAACCCTAAGTAATCACTTGTGTCGATATAATCATCATGTTAAATTACACTCAAAACAGTATCGCTTTATACACAATTATTCGTATGTATGACAGCCAATCAGCATGTCTATCATGCCATATTTCTTGCTTCATTTCTGTTGTTTTTTGTGTGCTACTGTCAGTTTTATTTTGAATAGCTTTTTTATAACGGGCCTTTTTATAATATAGTATTATCTAATAAAAGGATGTCCAATCAGCGTCTCTACACGAATCTTTGCAGCCCATTATTGTACCAGGCGGATTTGAAAAGGGCTCGAACAGTGCTGCCATATCACGGAGCGTGGTTAAACGAGGCTTACTTTACTTAGTACAACATTCGCCAGTTGTCGCCACTACCAATTTTCAGCCATTACAAACATAAGAAGATAGTGCAAGATGGCAGCGTTACTCCAGATATAGTAATTGTATTGTAGATTAGACCTAGGTATCCCTTTCCCAGATGATAATAATAACTGGAATAAACTGTTATCTGGAAATGGGTGGGTTACTTTTTGCTTCAATCATGGTGCAATGAAAGCGAGATTATTCAACTCCTTATTTATTTCAATGATAAGTATTTGCTGTAAAGTAATTGACAAATTGTAGTAAAATTATGCAAACACATGAGTATGAATGAATACACTTTATTAGTATATACACACTAAGGTGTCCAGTACAAATAAACAAACTACATTGGGTATACACAGCTTCCATATAAAAGCAAATAAAACATACCCAACATAACATCAAAAATAGCTTAAACTTACTTGTCAAACAAATAAGGCTACAGCCACATGATATGCCATGCCCATGTGCATAAAACCACATAACTTAAGTCATAAGTATGTATATACACTAAGGTGTCCAGTACAAAAGTGGTTTTTTCGAGGTGCGGGCCTAAAGTGCAAAGTACCAATTCCGCAACATATGCACACACATACCACATAGATGTCATTAATGATCATGATATCCACCTATACAACCTACTAGCCTTCTTGTCATACCGAAATAGCCTCCGGCTCTGCCCGCAATAGGCGTCCGCCCGAAATATATTGGCCGTTACATCTATTATCGCTCGATTACCCGATATGTTGAGTAATGGCCTTCGTTGATTAATATTGCCTTAAAGTGTATAGTGACACACTACAGTAGCGGTAGGATATCACAGTCATAAAAACTCAGCGTAAGGCCTACCTTTGATGAGGTCGCGTCCCCTTCGACTCGCTCTTGAAAGGGCCTCTGTAATTTGCGGAACGTTCCGGCGGAACTGCCGGAACACTGTGTTTCTGGCTTAAAACACAGCTATGCGCTTCGAATGAAATTGATACTTTATGTATAGTTTAATATTGCTATAATGTAACTCCTCTGCAAGTATGAAGACATAATATATTGAATAAGATATATTTATGAGCGCCGGAACGTCGAGGACCGTCAATATTGAGCAAGATGGCGGCTTTATTATGGCTGTTCCACGCATTGAACATACTCCCACACCTACCGGCCATACCGGTAACCAGCTTGGCGCCTGACAAGTAAGCATGTAATTAGAGGTGTTGTTATACAAAAATTGAAGAAAAAAATAGATGTGGGTGTGAATAACGTGGATTTTTTTTAAGAGTGTGGATAATTTAATTATTATAATAATTAAAATGTTCTACCAATGTCTGTATACCCCCTGTAATTATTTTATGAGTGGGTGGGATCAATCCTTCTTTTTTATAATACAGAGGTTGGTATAAGCTGGTTACCAAGCCACATCTAGTTTTAATTTTTGTATTTACAAAACTCCTAATTACATGTTTACTTGTCAGGCGCCAAGCCGGTTAACGGTATGGCCGGTAGGTGTGGGAGTATGTTCAATGCGTGGAACAGCCATAATAAAGCCGCCATCTTGCTCAATATTGACGGTCTGTCATCGGCCCGCGACGTTCCGGTGCTCATAAATATACCTTATTCAATATATTATGTCTTCATACTTGCAGAGGTGTTACATTATAGCAATATTAAACTATACATAAAGTATCAATTTCATACGAATCGTATAGCTGTGTTTTAAGACCGAAACACAGCGTTCCGGCAGTTCCGCCGGAACGTTCCGCAAATTACAGAGGCCTTTTGACTATGTGATGTCTTTTTGAGATGTGTTAATTTGCATGTTGGTGTGAATATGCACATATGTGTCCGTGTAAACATGTGTAAAACCTGGCTTACATACATAAGTCCAAAATGTTGCAAATTAATATGTTTAAAAAAATGAAAATTAAGAGGTGGATTTCTCTGCATTTTTCTATTTCCAGAAACAGTTGGCAGTTTCACTAAAAAGTAAACAATTATTTATAACATGTGTCCGTGTAAACATGTGTAAAATCTGGCTTACATACATAAGTCCAAAATGTTGCAAATTAATGTTTAAAAAAATGAAAATTAAGAGGTAGATTTCTCTGCATTTTTCTATTTCAAGAAACAGTTGGCAGTTTCACTAAAAAGTAAACAATTATTTATAACAAACATAACATGGTAATGATTGCAATTTCCATACAGTGTGCTACTAAACAATGTTCAACCATGTCAGGGTATAAAACATAATCCTTGTTTACTTCATATTCACTTTCATCTTCTACTCAGACTTGTGTTCGCATGAAATGTGCCTTCATGTTTATGTCCATGTGTTGCTGACTTAATCATTTAACCTGATTTTTACTGATATACTTTGATTCTCCATGCTATTATTTACTCACGTTTTTTAAAAAGCACTAGAACATATCTGTAGTATATGTAAACAATAAATAAATAGCATGCAATTATGCAATAGATAGCACCACATTTTATCTGCTGACGATCATGAGATATCAGCCAGTAGTGAATGGTTGGGCATGTAAAGGGTTAATGATGCACTGTTACAATACTAGCAACAAATTAAGAACTGAGATTTCTAATTACACAACTAATAAATTTCAACTTACATCAACATTTCAACCACCTTCATCAGGAAATGGTGGGTGATGAGTCAAAATGTATTAGTTGTGCAATAAGAAATCTTGTTTTAATATAGTATTCTTCCAACTTTATGAACATTTTCACAAATACCAATCACAAAGAAGTGCAAAAGAAGACGGAGAGTTCAATAAATGTGGATAATAACACTTTATTATGTCAAATGCCTTGCATGACACACACCTAGTATGATAATAAATAACCACTGGGAACCAGTGAAACGTTCATGGTGTAAAAACTTATGGCGTAAACATGCACGTCATAAACATTTACAGTGTAAACATTCATCGTGTAAGGAGCTAAAGTAACTCTCTGCGAATAATTGCCATTGGTAGCAGTGAAACTTTCACAATATTATTTTCTGGGTGAATATAACACTGAGCACAATGAAAAAATGACAATTTGATTCCCAAAATGCAACATTCTAGTATCAGTGTTGATATCAATATATATCATGTACTATAATTGATCCTTAACCATATACCACACACACCAGTGTATGCAATATGAGAAAACAAACCCCCCACCCCTCCCACTAAGATTGCTGTGATAACAATAAACACAAGCAATAGTACAAATATAAACAAACATACAGTTTTTATGCTATACATTACATTTCCACATGCCTCTGCCGAAGTTGTCGACTAGCATGCGGTTGCTTGGCAACCTGTTTGTTGTCAGCAGCGATCTGCTGCAGGTACACCAAGGGAGCACCTCAAAGCGTGTGCGTTTACTGGGAAACAGCTACCGCATGGAGTTGCTTCCAGCAACAGGAAATGATCATGACAAAATTATGGGATGGCATCAAAATGGCCACGCCAGTACTGGGTGTAGTAGCAACAGTATCTGGTGACTAGACTCTTTGTGTAGTGCAAATGCAATATTTTTTACCATCCCATATATCAGAATGCCCTTGTGTTCACGATAACAGAGATTGCAGGGACCTGTAACATTTTTATACAACCCTCAATTCACATTATCTTTGATACAACCACTATCCCTAATCAATCTTGACATAACGAACCCCAGTTCAACTGTGCGTCGGTCTAAACTAAACTACCAACTACCGGTCCTCAATTATCAATAATTAATTATATCTTCCTTGCACACGACAAGGGAGTGAAAGCCACAAATGTACGATAATAAATAGCATATTCTAATAATAATAATAGTAACATATTTGTACACAGTACATGAAAACATTATAACCATAAATAGTTAACAATTGCATTGCTGGTGTTGCAAGGAAAGTTGGTTCACTTCAATAAGAGCTTGTCTCAAGTCTCAACACACTGGTCAAGTTGTCCTTCAGTGGTCAAGGTAGCCACTGCTGCCGATTGGCCAGACAATTTCTAAAGCTACTGATCTTCAGAACCTACACCTGTATTTCTGGCTAGCCAGATCATAATTTATTTTACCATTTATTCTATGTTGAATCACCATTCATGACAGTCGCATGATTAGTTCTGGTCCCAATCAGACTATATATCATATATATATAATAATTATATATACGTCAAGCTACAAGATTCCAATCCTTCAGATTCTTATACTGACATTGTAATATAATCACTGAAGCTAGTAACTGCACACAATTGTAAATAATCGCCACTATGAACCACAATGAAACAAAGCTCACATCAGCATGGCTCTCCTAACCTTTGCATTAGGCATTCTTAAGACAGATTTTTTCTACAGCAAATTCAATAAAACGACAACTGAATTAAGAAAAGATGCTAATTTTGTTGACAAGTCAGCCATTTGCAAAAGAAGATTTAAAAGAATCACATTAGCTATCAACATTTTATTTTAAGGGTACGTTTTATTGCAATGAACTTTAAACTGAACAAACCGAAAGCGTTTCTATTCAAAATGGCACACAGTGAAAGATTTCGACAGTTGAAAGAATTCGTCAGTGGAGATTGTAAAGCTGTAGATTTGTTTATGCAAATTTGTCAATGCAGCCCATGTCTTCGAATGAGTTGTTTACTTATCAGTACTCTTATTAAATGCAAGATCAGACTGAAGTGGTTTCATACCCAGGGTTTGTCGATTTGTTGACAAGTGCAAACTCATTCACAGCAGCAAATATTTGCAAGGTAATATACACATATTTATGCGTTTATCTGAGAGGATAATATTAAATAACGAGTAGAAAATGCCCAAGAAAGCACCAGTGCCTATTTGTGTCAAATCTGACACAACAGAACACAACCAGCACCTTGTATAATACCCTGACTTGATATTACCAGCCTCAACACCTAAAATGAACAACTGTAACATAAGATCAGTACAATACTCGATAAACGATTTTGATTCACCAAAAACTGGCGGCACCATGATCCAGCAAGGAGCACCAGATTAGAACACAGTCTACATAAACAATACAATACACACATATCACATTCACGCCAGGCAGTGAAGCCACCTGTGGGATTTCAATATTCAATACTGTGAAAGTACGCCATATGACCCACCACCTAAAGAAGCAGTCAATTACTACGCAATTTGAAAACGTCTAATGGCGTTATCATCCCAGTCGCAGACATTTCGCAACTGTTCGATCTTTGTAGATAGGCCACAACTGTTCAGTTTTCAGCACCACAAATTTGCCACAATTTTTGCGCTTATTTTTTACTCATAAAACATACTAATAAAATGCGCAAATGTCATAGGTTATTTCGCAGAAAACATGCAGGATTGCGGTGAAAAGCAACTGCAATGTCATGTTGGCATGCAGATGCCAACAGACATGTCTACGTGCCAATTTAAATAAACCATCGCTATCTAAACTTTGTGCATTTTCTACCTGAACAAGATACTAGATTAATATATAATGCAACAATCTGACTGTTTCAATAGCCGCGGTTTGGACCACAACCGCAGCACCAAGGTATGTTTGGTTGCCAGCACGCCACCCTAATAACACCGACCAACTCTGTCCGTCGGTCGATCACCTCTTGAATACTTTATGTAACTTGAACACTGTATTGTCTGTGAAGGTCATGGGTCATGACAATCGTCTCAATGCATCTTCACCCTCCATTTCAGTACAAAGTAGCATCCGATTCGGAGCAGAACGAAGAAAAGACACAACACGGCGAAATCAACGAAGAAACTCGCTTTCTCAACATCCAGTTGTTTCAGAACGTCTGCTCCGTCCTTGAAGATGCACTTGTGCACATCGTCGTTTGTACACTCGAGTGGTTCACGGTCGAACCCATAGATGGCGAGCAGGACTCCCTCGAAACCAAACCTGCAGACAGGACACATTGTCAAATGACGCGTCGATTCACACTGACACACTACACACTTTGTAAGGCAATGTTTGAGTGAAGCTAACAAGGTGACTAAGTATTGCGGAAAATGTTTTTACTTTAAAAAAATACTACAAACAAATGTTCAGTTAAAGGGGGCATCTAATAATTACATGTGTGTACAATTAAAACACAACAACTCTTGTTATAAATGCATCAAATTTATTATGTAAAAACTGGGAGAGTCCAGCCAGATCTTTTTGGGGCCAACTTTGACAGCCTGAGAATAGGATGCGAGACTGGGATGTTTCAGTCGGACCAGCTACTTCACCAACCATGTGACTGCGGCCACCTGACCAGAATCCCGGGTCTGCATACCTCTGGGTGTCACACCTTACATGTATGTGAACTAAAACTTTCAGAAATAGGCCCTGTCCAGAGTAAACACTTACTTACCCCACCTGGCTCCGGCATTGTTTACTTTGCAAATGTTTTGCTGACCTGCGACCCAGTATGTTTACAATCCTCTTTAAGTGTGCATTTTGAGATAGGCCCCAAAAGAAACCCGTTTTCGGGTCTCACCTGACGTAGGAGAGGTACGAGAGCCACTGCAGGTACTTCGGCATCGTCTCAAAGTTCACGAAGAAGCCGCTGAAGAGCAGGATTGGAATGGACGTGACGGGGCCGAGAAACACGGACACCTGCAACACAATCTTCCCGTCAGGTGGCGCCATAGTCAAGCACAAGTAATGCAACTGATATATCATTTATGTAACGATATGATACATAATGATAGCAAGGTTTACAAAGAAGGTTTCTTTGTAACGTATTTTAACGAGTTCTGTTAGGTAAGATCTACTAAGTCATTAATCAAATATACCTCGTGTTTATGAGAGTTTGGAAAATAAGTTTTGGTCTATGCACAAAGACTGCAGGCTCAGGCCACTAGACAAGTTACAAGCTTTGTGGAAATCCTAATTGGAGTTGTATCATTGCCTATTTCCAGGTATGATTTCAGTGACAAGAGAGACAGACACACAGACAGAGACACACAGACAGAGACACACAGACAGAGACTCAGAGAGAGACTCAGACAGAGACTCACAGACAGAGACTCACAGACAGAGACACACAGACTGAGACACAGACAGAGACACACAGACAGAGACTCGCAGACAGAGACTGGTAGACAGAGACTCACAGACAGAGACTCACAGACAGACTCACAGACAGAGACTCACAGACAGAGACTCAGACAGAGACTCAGACAGAGACTCACAGACAGAGACTCACAGACAGACTCACAGACAGAGACTCAGACAGAGACTCAGACAGAGACTCACAGACAGAGACTCACAGACAGAGACACAGACAGAGACACACAGACAGTGACTTGCAGACAGAGACTTGCAGACAGAGACTCGCAGACAGAGACTCACAGACTGAGACTCACAGACTGAGACTCACAGACACAGAGACACGGAAGGACGGACGGACGGACGGACGGACTGACATACCTGCAGTGATGTTCCGGCTCCCACCAGGAGGCCAAGACTTTGTGCGACGAGGGAGACCTGTGTGAGTAGCACAAGGAACATGAAGAATCTACCGAAGTCGTTCGGTTGATTCGTCATCCAGTACACGATGCTGCCGTACACGACGGGGAAGATGATCTGTCGAGAGACAACTTCATTAGCACACCTGTGACTAGTCCATATTTAGACACCAAATTGGGCACACCAGTCCACTTTAGCAGACAGTCTCATCAGTTTGTAAAAATCCCCACAACAGTTTGCATTTAGTGTTGATGCAATTTCTCTGGAAAGCATTATGTATTGCAATCATTGCACACTGCTATTTTATCAAATAAAAATAATTAGGCCACTTTTTACGTATTCAACTGAGAAACTAAGGCGAAGTCGAATGAACAAACTTGCCCAGTTTGGTCAGATAATGACAGTGTGTGAGCACTGAGCAGTCCAAGAATTATTTGCAAAATCAAATATCCTGCCACATTTACTCCCACCAATATTACTACTAATCTGCTAATGTCAAGTTGTTATGACCCAATCCAAAACCAGAATGGTGTGTTTCCATTTCCACAGCCCAAAAGGAAACTATGTAACCGATCTGCAAACAACTATAAACTAAAGCTCGCGGAAATAGGAATACACCCGTTGTTAGAATACTAATAATATTAAGGTTATCTTCTTTTGTGCTTAAATCCTGATTTCAATACGTTGTGGGTGATATATCTGCAAATAAACTTTTTATCAAGAAAATAGTAAACTCCCTCCTTACAACATCCACTAAGAAAATGGTTACATAAATATAACGTAGTAAAACTAACTACCCTAAAATGCAAAGGAAAAGCAAATGATAACTGTTAGTTTTGTCTAAGGTGGTCTGACTTGACCTGAGGCTGAAGCAATTACCCATAACCCACCTGGAAAGGCATGTCGGCCATTGTCTTCGCCAGATAGTACGCCTTCAAACTGTACCAGTAGTTGAGGTGTTCTCGCAGAAACACAGCCATTTCCATTGGAACTACACAGACAGATGACAGTTGCTCTATACCATGTGTCATGTTTAACAGATATTTGCAGTAAGCAACCGTTAAATTTGTGTGTGTTTTTGCAAATAAAATATACCACAAAATAGTGACTTCTTTTGAAACAATGATTGCTCCCTGAAAAACATCTTGTTTTTGGTCAATCCCAATACATTTGTGAGGGCCTGATCATTACCAAGTAACATGATATGCAATTGTTACTTCATTGCTCTAAATGGTTTCTGACTTGATTGACGTAAAAGTCACAACGACAATGAAAAGAGTGGTGATATTTATTTATTATTCATTTATTAGCAAATAAATATACATAAATTGTTCTTAATGGCTTTAATCATCATATCCTAATACATTTTTCACAAACAAACTGGTGAAATGCTTGAATGGAGAAACACTGAAATAAGTAATTTATAAGTAATTACACATTTTTTTTTTTTTATTAATTAAAATTAAATTTAAATCAAACCGATTCCCAAACCACTTACAGGTGAGGACCGTTGGCATGAGAGCAGTGAACATGAGGAAGAGCATGGAGAAGAAGAGGAAGCCGGCGTTGTTGTAGGCCTTGCTCGCCTCGTTCCCGATGCCGAGGTACAGGAGGCCAATGAGGATGCCGACCGACAAATGAGACATCAGTCGCAACCGCGTCAGGGTCTGAAATGAGCAATAAGTTGAATTGACTTTGACTGATAAACAGAGTTTAGTTCTTATAAAGAGTGTGATATCTAGCATATTTAGAGAGCTTTTAAGTGACGGCTCCGTGGCTGTGAAACGATCTACCGGACAGTCTGCGCCTAATAGACTCACTTGAACTTTTTTTAAAGGGAATAACAACAAGGCATTATATAAATTTCTTTTGTTGCATATACATGAAGTATACTATTATATGGAACATTTGAGTGTGTTTAAAAATACATAAAAATATCTATATGTTTAAAATGTTATATTAAACACGGCTAGCCCGCAGATCCCGCGGAATTTTTAGATTTAATGAGCTAAGCGTTTTACCAACTATGACGTCATCCCAGCATCCGTAAAAGCGCGGCAAAAATATGCATATTTCAAAAAGCCTACTGGCATTGCATAAAGTGTGAAATTTCTAATTCGTTCAAATGTTACCTATAATAGTATACTTCATGTATATGCAACAAAAGAAATTTATATAATGCCTTCTTGTTATTCCCTTTAACTACAAATCTATTTTTGCCGCGCTTTTACGGATGCTGGGATGACGTCATAGTTGGTAAAACGCTTAGCTGATTAAATCTGAAAATTCCGCGGGATCTGCGGGCTAGCCGTGTTTAATATAACATTTTAAACATATAGATATTTTTATGTATTTTTTAAACACACTCAAATGTTACATATAATAGTATACTTCATGTATATGCAACAAAAGAAATTTATATAATGTCTTGTTGTTATTCCCTTTAAGTCCAACTTAAAAACACATCTTTTTAAGGCCGCATTTGTAAACTACTTGTAGGGCATTCTATAATGAATTTATTTTAACTGTAATTATAGTTTTGCAATTTTTTACTTACTTTATTATTAAGTTATTAATATATTTTATTATTTATTTATTATTTTATTTTATCTATTTATTGCTGATAAGTTTAGCTTATGAACTAGGATTTTTAGAAGCGTTATTTAATTATCATTTAACATTTCATCTTTACGTGCAAGTTTAAACTGATTATGAATATTTTAAATATGTATGTGTTACAATGTATTTTATGCGAAACAAATTCTGGATATACAGCGCATTACAAATAAAATTATTATTATTATTATACGCTTCCCTCTGTGGCAGACATGTTTAGTTATTCAAATTGAGGATTGGACGGGAAAAATAGTTATGTCAGACATTGTTGGACTCACCGTATCACGTATGATGGACATGAACGTTCGGACAAAGAGAACTCGGAACTGCGTGAAACAACTCGTCGCAAACGTGTGACACTCCAGGTCAGATTCCTGCAACAAAAACAGAAAAATATTTAGATATTTGTCCATGTTTAGATAGGATTCACGCCACATTATCCGTCACCAGAACACGCCAGTTTGAAAACTGTCATGTTGTCATGTGACCTGACCACCATCTGTTGATTGGTGGAACATGACGGAATATTACTGTTACCCTCCTCCTGCCAACAGGTGTCTCTACTTGTATGCCTGATGCATATCCCAACAATATTCTTTTTTTTATCAAATAAATTGTTTCACATATATGCACGTGTGTGTGTATAAACGTGTATGTAACTGTGTGTATTTTTTGGATGTTGTGCGTGTGTGCATACTTGCACAACTGTCTTTTGAAAGTATCAGAAATACGTAATACTTTACTCATTAACAACAGATATTCCTCACAATGAGTTGTAACTAAAAAACAAAACTATCTAATCAAAACAGTGGGATGATTCACAGTATACCAAATCAAGGGGACTGACTAAAAATGCCACCAAACAAATTAAATGGTTTACAACAGTAGACTAACACAGACACTGCCAGGTACCTCTATGGCAAGAAAACACACCACACGCACTACAATTAGTTCATTGGAAGGATCTGACCACACACTACGCTACAGACTATTTCCATTCCTTCATTTGTGTGACTAATTATTCAAGGCACATATTAACAATTTATGTATTAGATCATAACAGTACAATGGTTAATTAAATGTATAATTACTACGAGTGGCTCCTGGGATAGCAACTTTTATCATAACAGGATTCACTGACCCCATTTCACAGTTCGTTTTTAATTACTTATGATGACGTTTGTTTATATACACCTTATAATTATTAATTCCTGTACTTGTTGGGGTCAAAAATAAACATATTGTTCTTGTTCTTACAAAGATTTCTCCTTTGACTTTGTTTTGCAAGAAGCTACGAATAACTCACTGAACCTGAACCGGCAAATTTTGGAAATATTTCCCAAGTCTGGGGATTATTATATAAAAATCATTTGCTGAATGATTAATACTTGTTGCTAAGTTAACATCACACTAATTAAGACAGAATCAGTAGCGTACACACTATATACATGCAGGAAAGTGTGTTAACACAGGACACACGTACAACATCCTGTGTTAAGGCAAAATTTTGAAGTCACCAAATCCGGTGGAATGAAAAGACCGTGCCATGATCATGCTTGAGAGGAAGATGACATTTTAAAGTCGCCAAAATTGTGACATCATCATTTTAGCAACTAGATTCTGAATCTGATGTCACCAAATCATGCAAGGCGAGACTTAAATGTCACTGTGTTAACCACGAGGGTTAACACATTTGTGATGTCATCACACCAGCAAAGAGAATTCATTCATCTCTATGCTCACAGGGACAATTTAGTGACAGTGTTAGTAGGGATGACAGGATTAAGACATGACAGAAGTGGGAGGGAGGGTACAACAAACACGTGCAAGACCACATGCCCCCTGAGCACACCCTAGGGGGTCTACAAGACATTTACCTCGTCTGATGAGGCATCATTCTGAGAATCCGGGCCCTGTTAGACAGACGCATATCGAGGTGAAGCAGAGTAGCAAACTTGGGGGGTTGTGTGAATGAGTGAGGGGGTAGTTATGTCAGCATGGGGGGGGCCATTGTGTGAACATGGGAAAGATTTTGCAAACATCTGTGGGGAGTGTCTATGGAGTCAATTGTGTGAACATGGGAACAATTATGTGAACGGGAGACGGTCATGTGAACGGTGGGGGACTATGGGGACAGGGAGTTGAACGGGAGACAGTTATGTGAATAGGGGGACAGACCGTTATGCGAACCAGGGGTAGTTATGAAAAATGGTCTGCTGTGTGAACGTGGGACAGTCACATGAATTGGTGGACAGTCATGTAAACAGGGGCAGTGATACGAATGAGGAGACACATATAAGGAGGATAGTTATGTGAATAGAGGGACAGAAAGGTTGTTCACATAACACCTATTTATTGCGGGAACAGTTGTGCAAAAAAAGAATGGAACAGATGTGTGAAAAATTGCAGTTTCTTCAATGGTTTACTCAACATATTATGCTATACTCACGAAAGGAATGTGGTTTGATTTAGCTCAAATAAACAGTCACAAATAGTTTGAATTCCAAATGATATTTTGCAGAGAAATGTCAATGACACCACTACAGAGTGGGTCTGTTTCAAAGTGAAATGTCTGGTTCGATTCGGGGTAAGTCGAAATGAATGTATTTCGTCGGACGACATTTCGAGAACATGCTTACAAAGGATATAGTTCCAGAAGTGCAAGTAGTGTGAAGCGGCCATGCGTTGTGTCGGCTATCAAAAGATGACGCGAGAGTCCGGATGTCAGCTTACCTGGCGGGAAACTTTGGTGTCGCACTTTCCGTTTTGTGCGCTCATCACTACCTTTGTGGTGTGTGAGCCGTTACAACAGGTGGCGTTAGTGTTGAGGGGGGAATCCTCTGTCTCACTGACATTGTCATCGAGGATTGGTGTTTCCTTGAGACTGGCGACGTCTTGGTGCCACTGATCAAGGTTCTTGTCACAATTTGTGAACTTCTGAAGAGACTGGAACTGCTCGCACTTGTACGCCTTGACGGCAACAACCAGACTCGGCACCATGTCCCCGTACTCCCCGCAGGCCACTTCCATCACTGAAAAATAATTAATACGATCGGCTTAGTCCCTCCACATGCACACAAAATAAACAGAAAATACATATTTCCAATCGTTTATGAAGCAGGAATTACATATGCTGATTGGCTGTTATGCAAACATAAAAATTATAAATATGAATAACTGTGTATAAAGTGATACTGTTTTCGAGTGTACTTTAAATAAATGATGGTTATATCAACACAATTAATTATTTAGAAATAATTAAATGTTATTTTTAAAGAATTTATAATACTGAATTCATGAGTATACCAGTGCTGCCTCTAATGGATAACATTCAAAAGTGCTTTAAACCATCAGACTGTCTTCTCAGCATAACTATGTAGCCAACCGACAGTCAGTTAAACGAGACTAATGTTCCTATGACACACTCGTACTTACCGTAGTCTGCGGGGTTGTGGTAGGGAGGACAGATGAGATCCTGTGAGTTGAGGTATGGAACAAGGCCGGGAACATTGCCCTGGTAGATGCATTGACCTTCCGCCAGCATGTACAACTGTCAAGGTCAAACATAGGTCAATCATTACTCAAGGTCGTCATGGAAACATTGAAGAGAGATAATAAAATACTGTACTAGTGAAAGTATCTGAATGTACTTTATTATGTACAAGACGTATGTGGATATATGTATGTATTTTATTTTACAACTACGTCTCTATTTTTTATTTTAAGGTAATCTGTATATTCATGTAAAGTGTAATGTGCCTCTGAATGGTTTTATTGCCAGACATATGGCGTAGACAAATACTGTTATTTATTATTATTTATTATTATTATTATTATGTTATGTGAGATAATGTTGATGCATTCAATGAACATAATGATATTCCATTATTAATAATATCAATTTTTATTCAACACTACGAAATCCATTCATGGGTGTGTAAAACTTAGGCATAAATCTAAAACACAAAAAATCGCATAGACAACAGCTTAATAAATTACGGCTAAAAAGTAAAAATTATTAGAACAAAATCCAACTTTATAATGAACTTATGTATAGCAAAAGTATTGTGTCAATGTCAAATATATCCATAAATATACAATAAATAACCACATTTTCGGAAACTTTACATTCTAATATTTCCAGTACCTGGTCAAACATCTCGAAGAGTTTAGCACTGGGCTGGTGAATAGTGCAGATGATAGTGCGCCCTCCCTGGGCCAGAGACTTCAGTAGTGCCAAGCACTGGAAGCATGATGCACTATCCAGACCACTGCAATAGAAAATGTCAGAGTGAGAACCGATAAAAAATATGATTTTAGTGTCTTCCTGGAAATATATGGATATGTGTATGTCGAATATAACACCAAATTAATATACATATTGCATTCGTCTATACTTTCAATTTACATTTCTCTGAACTTCCTCATTTCACTTCCCTACTGCCTCACTTTTCATTTCTCACATTCACTTTTCATTTCTCAAGTTTTCACTTCTATATTGCATCACTTTTCATTTCTCTACTTTCACTTTTCGTTTATGTGTACTGTCCAGTAAACAAAACATTTTGTTTGGGTGGAAAACATAAGTATCTTAATAATGATATCATATTTCAAAATTTATTTATAGTCACACAAATCTAAACAGCATATAACAACATGCCCAGAAATGTTTGCATTTTAAGTAGTTATCATATTTCATTATATAAAATGATTCCAATTCTCACGGCTCACCTTGTAGGCTCATCAAAGAACATCACTGGAGGGTTGTTGACCAGTTCAAGGGCAATGGACAGTCGTTTGCGTTGACCACCAGACAGATTTACTGTGCGGGTGTATTTAACTTCAGTCAGGCCTAGTGTCTCCAGGATATCATCAACCTTCAAACAGAGAAACACCACTGGTCAGTCAACCGTGACAGATTTAGCTTAGGCTATGGCTATTGACATTGTATCAACATTACTATTTCAGTGCAGTTTTTCACATCTTTTGTCATTTTATTTAAAAATTATCTGTAAAAAAAGTTTATATCTTGCAAACGAGGGCCGCATTTTTATTAAATGTTTTTGATTTTCAATTGTTTAAAATCAGTCCATTTGTTTTCGAAGATGCCATTCCAAGATGAAATAGACTTGTAAAGCATTATAGTTCACATGACTTCATACTTTTGGCAAATAATATATCAAAATAATAACTCATAACAATAACAACAAACGAAGGTTTTCTTTCTTTTCCATTAACATATACTGACAACATATTTATTAAATCAGCGACCTATATTTAATCCTTCAACACAACTTTTCTGAAACAAAATGTGTCTTCACCAACAGTGACCTTGACCTAGTCCTTGAGAACACTCACCAGGGATTCTTTGTCTTCGACCGGCACCTTCTCACTCAGCTTCAGATTAGCCGAGCACATCATGGCCTCCATGACGGTGAGATTCGGCAGCAGGTGATCTTCTTGCATGATGTAACAAGACATCTTACGGAATCGTCGCAGATTGCGAAGTTTGCCATTTACTATCGTTTCGCCTTCGACTGACTGTGTCCTGTAAATGCCAATGGTGTGAATAAACTTTCTTATAGTGTCTGATAAATTAAGACTGCTCTTAAGTACAAATAATCACCCTTTGAGATTTATAAATCCAATTATTCTGAAATGTAGATACGAAAAGCAATATTAAAAATATTTTTAATATAAAACATATTTTAAATATAAAAAATATTTTATAGTGTAATAGAAAATATGATAATAATAAATGTGCTATCACAAATAACATGTAATACAATGTATTATATCAGTATGGATGTTGACTTTGTTTATATATCTACTATAAAATATCTATTCTACTAAAACATGTTTTAAGTGTTTTATATTTTTGCAGTGTTCCCCAGTGTGATTGTAAATCATGCGATGGCAAAAGGCACAAACATTTTTGCCCTGACACACAGATGGGCACTGAAACAGTGATTTTGAACAAACAAATATATTAGCACATGTATCATATACTTAACTATGCAAAATGTCAATTAACATGGCCACCAATGGGGGGAACCAACATGGCTGCCAATGGGGAACCAACATGGCCACCAATGGGGAACCAACATGACCACCAATGGGGAACCAACATGGCCACCAATGGGGAACCAACATGGCTGCCATTGGGAACCAACATGGCCCCCAATGGGGAACCAACATGGCCACCAATGGGATACCAACATGGCCACCAATGGGGAACCAACATGGCCACCAATGGGGAACCAACATGGCCACCAATGGGGAACCAACATGGCCACCAATGGGGAACCAACATGGCCACCAATGGGGAACCAACATGGCCACCAATGGGGAACCAACATGGCCACCAATGGGGAACCAACATGGCCGCCAATGGGGAACCAACATGGCCACCAATGGGGAACCAACATGGCCACCAATGGGGAACCAACATGGCCACCAATGGGGAACCAACATGGCCACCAAGGGGGTACCAACATGGCCACCAATGGGGAACCAACCCCGTCGTGTGTCCTAGACTCGGGAGGGAAGACAGGTGCACTTACGTGTATCCCGCGAGGATGTTCATGAGGGAAGACTTCCCTGCCCCGCTGGGCCCCATGATGGCCGTCAACTGACCCGAGTGGAAGTGACCGCCGATACATTTCAGGATCGTCTTGTAGCCTGCAGGACAAACAGACAAGATCCCATCAGTCCCCATTTCAAACCACACACAACGTTTGCCTGGCTCTAAACGCACAAACATGGATCTTTTGTTTTGTAAGTTCTATAAGAATAAATGTCTGTAATAGACTAATGTCGTGGTTTATTTAGACCATTGTGTGATCTGTAGACTGGCCCCATATTAATTTAGAGTGGAATCCGCATAACGGACCCACGAAAACTTCCCAGATGTAGACCACCTGGCTATAAACACCGACACAAATAACTGGCTTATCAAACCTCAACATATATAATTTATTGGTAAACCCCCTCATAGATCACTGGTCTATAAACCCCCACATACATAATTTGTCTATAAACCCCATCATAGATCATTGGCCTATAAATCCCCACATACATCATTGGCCTAAAAAAAACACATAAATATTTTGTCTATAAACCCCCACATAGATTATTGGTCTATAAACCCACGTAGAACATTGGTCTATAAACCCACATAAATCATTCGTCAATAATCCACCACATAGATGGTTGGTCTGTAAATATACACACTGAACACTGGTCTACAAACTTCCACACAGATCGTTTGGTGTAAAAAAAAACCAGATCACTGGGATCTAAACCCCAGATAGATCAACTCCACTCAGATCACTACAAATACCCCCTCCCCCCAAATAATATGCCTATAAACAGCCTGTACACAGGCTATAAATTGGACCACAGCCCCCCCCCCCATAAATCATTCAATCATCTACAAACCCTGGTCCTAGTTCAAGGGAATGTACCCTCAAGGATATTTCACTCATTGTAACCCCAGTAAGTACCGGTAGTTGTTTAGCCATGAAACCGCCATCACCATCCGCAGGGTAAACCCTGAGTAATTTACTCAGCTTCTAATCTGTAGTTGTCTGAAATTGGGGTCTCCCGTTAACTTAGCAGTTATATATGGGGGGTCGTGTTTCTGGACCCAATACAAGACAGGTGCCTAGTTATCCTGAACAGATGTTGCCTACACGTCAACTGTACAGTTCACCTCAACACCAGATACTTCTTGGTGACTGAAGACCTGAGACTGTCATCACAAGTGGTGTTACCAGAACCATCAACAGAATCCCAACTGACACCCACAGACAACTAAAACTACCCCGAACAACATCAAGAGCTCACACGAAGCTGTGAAAAGTTGCAAAACAAAAATAGGTAAAATAAAATGTGTATCACGCAAGGAAAATAGCAGCCAAGCCAGCAGATGCTACAAATAAATATTTATTCAGTATGTTTCCCAATTTTCTAGTACTATGAATGATTTTATGAATAATACTATAAGTATTATTTGATGCTGGATAAAATAAACATAATCAATGAATTGATTATCATAGGTAATGATTGATTAATAATGTTTAGCATTTATATAAATAGTTCAAGCATGGTATACATTTTAACTTATATTTTTATTTAATTTATAAATTAAAAATGAAATTACAGACATTAATTATAATGATCTCATTAAATCTGGATTACAATGGGAGAACATTTTATTTTCAATTAAATTTATAACCAAATATATATACGATGATTTTACCTCCCAGTAGATATAATTGACTAGTGAATCATCACTTACACTCCTTACACTATAACATTACATTTTCAATTACACCTTTTATGTAATTTAGTAGTTTTCCATCCCGGACTGAGCAAACATTAACACTTGACAGTGAGTCAGAGTTACTCTGTCACTTGTACAGTATTAAGGCCAATGCCCTCTTTGTTCACGAAGCCAGGACTTGTAGTGTCAGTAGAAAGTCACTTAAACTACAGATGTTGTAAACACATTGACCACTGGCAAGGCCAACGGTCAAATCACTGGTCATATTACTGGTTAAACAACACAGATCGGCAGTTAGTCGTGCCATTGGTTCAACTGTTCAAGCAATTAATTGGTCAAACCACTGGTCAAACTGTTGGTTCAAACCACTGGTTCAAAACATTGGTCAAACCATTGGTCAAACCATTGGTCAAACCATTGGTTAAACCAATAGTAAAAACACTAACCAAATCAATGGCCAAACCATTCATAAAACCATCTGTCCGACCGACAACTGTTTAAACCATTGATCATCCCAGTGGTCACTCAATAAGGTCAGCAAGCTCTCTCTGTCTCAGCCGTGGTCACTACATGAAAACACTGTGCACGCATGACAGCTAGGGTACAAGCTACGTCAGGCACAACTACAGGGGAAAACGCATGCGGGGTGATACAGCAGGGTTTTTACACAATGCCACACTCTACGGGAGGGTGAGATCATAGCATGCAGAATGAGTGAGAATGGGGGGGGGGTTCACACCAACAAACTTACCTGCGTTACAATCCCAGATGTTCTTCAGGCCAACTGCAGAAAAAGAATTGGTTCTCTATTTACCACTTTCTTGAAACAATAAGAACAGAATTTATTTCTAACCATTATATATGATCAATGAATGTACTACACCTCAATTTTACCATCTTATTCAATTTATTTCATGACCTATTTATTTATTTATATTACCCACATATTTATTATTTTACTTGTACCCCATAATTGCTTTAGTTTTTTTTTTTATTGTACTTTTTTATTAATTCTTTTAAATTGTATTTTATTGACATGTGGACTATTTGCCCAAAATAAACATACTACTATTTCGTATGGAACTTTAAAGCAGCCCAACCATTTAAATAGGTTTTACTTATCATGCATGACAATCACTGTGGTCAAAGAATAACTTGGAAATGTATTTTATTCCAATGACAAATACCCTAATTTTAGCTGATGCTGCATGCTTCTAATATTTACACAAGGTGGCAGCACCAGTACAGTGCTTATATCATACTTAATAGCTACATAATGAGGATAAACTTTGGAGCCACACTTGTAGTCTCGTACAATGACACGAAAGTTCTGCCAACTAATATTTGTGTGACCCTTTTTCATAAATGCAGTAATGTTTAAATTATGTCCCTGCTATGTTGTGGTAAGATGTGTGAAAGTGTATGTAAGACAGTGTTTTTACAGTTGTAAACTGACACCTGAATAGCTAGTTGACATACACCAAAGTTTCTACAAAGTTCAGTCATATGCTTGGTCATCTTGGTGGCTATGAAATAGTTCATCATACATGTTATAATAAACATTTAATTAGCAACATTAATTAGCACAACAAACTTAGTGCACTTAGTTTTGTCGGTAATTTTTCAAGCAAACTTCTCGCAAAATATGTATAATATCGTTTAATCAAAAGTTCAAATTTGATCTGAAGTAAGACCCAAATATAATGCCTTTAAAAAGTGAAACATGTTAATCTTTTGAAATGCACCAAAGGACGAATGTCATTATATAATAGTATTGACTCTTGACAAGTGAAACTGATTCACAGTGTAATCTTTCCTGATCACACTCCACTCCACCTTACATAATGATTTCATTCAAACGTGTCAACGCATTCTCTCAGTTAATCACGAGACCCAGTTAAAAACCACACAGCCTTGAGCTATGGCCTCATTCAGGTTCCAACGTGGCCCCAACAGACATTGCATTTTCACTGACAGAAAAGTGCAATATGGGCGAGACTGCCTGACAGATCGCTGACAATAGATGCTTACTCACACAAGTACGCCTGAAACTGTCTTTATTGTGTCGCACAGTTTTGTGGCTGACACAAATAATACCCAATAATACCCATCGGTCTGACCCCCATTGCTTGTTGATCGAGCAGAGGAAATCGTGTTCATTCACTCAACGCCTAATTGGTGCAGTTTGCTTCATTGGACTCTTCGGGTTTGGGAGTGTTTATTCACCGGGTTACCTGAGATGACCCTTTTAGGGCCTCTTTCTCGCTTAGTAACTGAATCTGCCCCAATAGGGTCCATGGTCAGGGGAGGTGTCCAAAGTTTACGTTGGATGCAAAAAGGTTGGGTTTGTTGAAGAAACTGGTTAAGTAGGCCTACATATGCCATATTTGTAAAGGTTTTTCCATGGGTGTATTGGCAATATAAAACCATGCACGATGGTGTGTCCTTGTGTAATATCTCTATATTTGCAGAATAAAAGGTTAATCAGTGTTCCGTGCCTCACCCATTTATTGTAAGTGATAAATTTCCAGTTACTTAAAAATAAAACAACTCTGTGGAATGTGCCGTTAATACTTTACCTGCTGTGAACAAGTACGTGTCCTTTCAAATTCCCGTCAGCTAGATCTAATATATAGTATCATCCCTTCTTTGTTGAAAATCTCTACACAGTTACATCAACACTTTCACTACATCCACTTTATACTTCAAAATTGTTCGATTCTCAACCACCTAAAATTCTGGACTCTTCTCTCAATATGCCAAAGATTTCTGTATCAATTTTTATCAATGTTAATTGTTCCATCTTAGTATCTCAGTAGTTCCTGTTGCCTTATTTTACCACCCCCACACCCAGATCCTGTACCCTACCCTAAGCTCACCCCTTGTCCATTTCCAAATGAACTTAGACACCGCTTCTCTGATCAATAGTCATCACAGAATGTGTCACTGCCGTGATATTGTCCCATGTAAATTAGCATGAGCTCAAGCTTCACATATGACATCTGTGTGACCTTAGCTCAGTTCACCGTTGTTGTCTGGGCATTTGTGACATTCACGCATATCCAGATGCTACGGAAACACAGACGACAGATTGGCCCGTTGTCACCGAGCTGTCACCAATTGTCAAAACATGCTTGACTCGTGTTGGCAGATGACGTACTGTAAAACCTCAATAGGGTGACGCAGTGTTTAGCCTTAAAGTGTCATTGTAGTAAATGACCCCAGATACCATATCTGTCATAATGGCAGCAACCTCCGTGATAGAGTTATTTTATTGCGCCTGTTGCCAAAGCAGCTTTGACAGTTTGCGTCTGGCTATGCAGCAAAAAGCTTGCAATGTTTTTGTTTGATAAGGAGCCTGTACGGCCTCTGCCTTTGTTCTTTCGCTACTTAGATTGTGGTGAGTAAAAACTGTTGGACCGTAAACCATGCCTGCTAGCTACACTGAGGATACAATTGACACGTTGTAATTTGGCAAGGGGTATAATTTAAGAATCAAAATCACTTCTGGTTACTGAAACCGTATATCATATAACCACAAGTGGCTTACTGTGGTTATGTGATGGTCATTTTCAGTCAGTACCTGTTCCAGTCAAGGTTATGTATGGCTGTATTAACAGAGGGTGAAGACTTGATAAGGATTGCAAAAGCATCCGTTAAAATCCCAACCTAATTACACTTGGTGGAATTGTGGCAAGAACTGGAGATTAATTTCTACATTTTAGCATTCACATTTGCTGATTTTCATTGTTAGCATAACCCTGTGGGTTACACCCCCTGGGTACATATGCACCTAGGACCTCCTTTTTACAGCACCTGACGATTATATTTCCGGTCCCGCGACACTCAGACCCACTGCTTACACAATACAGTGCAGACAGATTAATATCACTGTCATGTGACCAGATGGAAATGGTGGTGGAGATTGACATCAGTGAGTCATGTGACAAAGGGGTACATAATAGATTAACATCAGCCATGTGACTCCAGGTAGGAGGGGTACGTAATTTATAGATTAACAATACTAACTATTAGATATGTGATTGATACGATCACAGATATGTAAGTGTATATGCAAGGGTGCATATGCACTGTGTTTTTTTTAAGAACATATTTTATTTTGTGCCTACAATCACACGAGTTGATGAATTAAAAATGGGTAAGCTAAGGAAAAAATATTTAGGAAAACATCTTTTCTAATTGTATTTCAGAATATGTGATTTCCATAATCTATGTAATATTTAATGTACACCTTGTGGGAATGTTAGATAGATGGATAGTTTATTTTTTGATGAAACAGTGGATTGGGTTTGTTTATGATGTAATCAGATACACTGTTGTATTCGTGTAAAAAGTGAAAGTCAGAAAAGTGTGGAGTTGCCCCCCCCCCAATGTGAAGTCACTTATTCATATGCTAAATGTGCTATAATGGGTTAAGAAGAAATACACATTTTCACACCGGAAATCCGACACTGACGTATGTTGTCACCTACAGACAGGAACTGAACAACAGTCGTCACAGGCTGACATCATCGCTTTATTTGACGCAAACTGTGTGACACCCAGCCAACAGCACTCCTGATTAACATAGTTTGCATTACCATCTTCTTAACATAAACTTCTTGAGTTTTATTTATACAGCGTCGCTTTTTCTGGGTAATCCACTACACCCCCTTAAGGGTACCCACTTCATTGGGCCCTGGACATGTACACTGTGAGTGGCTGACCTTTTATTGTTGACATCATTGTGGTCAACAACATGTACCGGCCGTCCTTTCGCCAGACTGGACAAAGAGGCCGTGAGGTAGGTACACATGTACTTACAGCCAGCAATGGTGCAGTGCAGCCGCTATTGATTTTGTGGTTGTGTTTGGATCAATGTCTACACTTGAAGTTGCTGTATTAGGGCTGTATTGCCACCTCAACTTACAATGGGGGCAGGAGTCAATGCCAGGCCATCAGACAGTCAACAGTTACATATTTAATACCTGCATCCTGTTTTTGTTGTTCTTGTCTGTGCGTTTGGCGACATATACTGTAGGATAAATTACCATATTGTCATTTTTTACAGCCAATTTCAGGTGTGACATTCAAAGTACACATGTCCTCAGCTTGCGCTATAAGCCTGTTGTCGAATATTAACAATTTGACTCCAAAAACGTGGGAAGTACACCAATAAATGACTGTGTCACATGCAATGTTATTCCATGGTTTAATTAAAGTTGCATGATGCCAATGCAATATATTATGGTGTCATCAATAAATGTGCACCAAGCCAATATATGAATAAACACTTCTTCAAAGGTAAACACATGTCTGAAGTTATTTTAAGTTAAATAAATACATAAAGCCAACTAGAAATTGATAATGGTGCAGCAGGATAACCTCCAAGATGAATGCGCCTGCCAAAAGGATGATGATGACATCATCAGTGCTGGGAGGTCACCTTTGGTACAGCTCCTACATCAGGCAGACAACAGCCTATATAATTATAGTTCCCCAATCCCTAGGTATATCTTTCTGACGTACATAACTATCTATATGAAGCCCAGACATATCTACTAATGGTAGGCAGTAGACAATTATCCTGGGTGGAAGAGACGGGTAGCAAATGTGACACAGATACTCGCTTCCTAACCTACAACTCAATATGTTCCATACATACATTTATAAGCTAACTTTCGGTCAATGTAAGTGCATCACTTCCCAGGTGCCACGTCCATTTCCATCGTTCATTCACCCACTTGGACCATAACGTTTCTATTCCATCACCTAGTGATGTACTAAAAACACCATTAAATGACTTAGTTATGTTTTCTGGTGGGTTTTTCTCCTGTCTGAGATAAATGATTGATTCATTCACCATATGGTACCACTCAAAATGACGTGCGTGTTACTCCAAAGAGGTCTAAGTTTGTATGATGTAAAGGGGGGGGGGGGAAATAGTTCCACTTTGAACACATTAAGCTTTCTGAAAGACATAAATCTAACCTTGACATGGCACATGTCCCCTTACCCCTCTTGTAATAATACCAAAGGCGGGTGTACTGAGAAAAGGGTCACCTTTAGAAATGTACAGATAAAGCTGACACAACTGATATAGCTAATACTGATTGATATGTGTGTTAGATAAATACTCTGCTGATGTCATCACCCAGACAAATCTTGACTAGAGAGATCGAGCTTTAAATGTACACTAAAATGCTTTCTACCAAAAAAATGCATGTTTAATCTGTGCTTCTTTAAGGTTCATACCAAATCACAGAGGAAATTATTTAACATATTTACAATTTAAAACAAAAATCTCTGCACAACCAGAATCAGCTCAAAGCTAACATTTTTAGCCATTAGATTGTAGATCGATTCTAAGAAATGCTTCCCCATGCAAATAACTGCATTTACCCAATTAGTATCCTTCCCGTAAAATCACTACATCTAATATAATTTCAGAAATCAATACACCCAAGGTTATTTTCAGTAAGAGGAACCAGATTTCTGCAAAGTCCTAGATGAAAACCGCTTAGTAAACAGCTGGTAAATCTTATCACATCTTTCCATACTCATGTCCACTCCAATATCAGTAACCTTAGCCATGTCCATATGCCAGGGATAAGCCTTACGAAGCCCGGTAGAGCTTGGACAAAGAATGTTGTTTTGCCCTCTGGGTCAGCCGGGTACATGTGCACCTAGACCAAGCGCACATGTACCCGCACGGCTACATCAATATTAGATTTCCCACAACTGCAGCGTTTGCTGTTTTTGCATCCTCTTAAATTAATGACACTGGGCCATTTATTACCAGTCGGGCAATAACACAGGTAATTTATCCCAATGAGGTGGTAGAACATGCACAATACTGTGTTGCACCGTTTGTTGTTAATGACAATGTAAATTACAGGTTATCTGGTTAGACATGATGATTGCATGTACACGTGTATTCATTATGCATGTGTTAGTTATGCATGTATTCGTTTCACTTAATGGTTGATCTTTTCATTGTGATGTCCGTCTTTTGTCTTTATTAGGGGATAATGATGTGGCATAATAATGGTTGTGCAGATTCAGATGTCTGTCTCTGTGTTAATTGATGAACGACAGAATACTAGCAGTATCCCGGAAAGGTTAATCTTGCATAGTTGATAATAATAATAATAATAATAATAATAGTAACTTCTTTTGCGCCAATATCCTCGAAAATCAAGCTCAGTGGCGCGACAAAACCAGGGGATTAATCAATCTCATAATCGAAAGCAATGCGTGAGTCGTCAACGGATGGATGGAAAAGCTAGGAGGCTAAGGAGGATAGGCAGCATTAAAGAGATAGGTTTTTAGATGTCGGCGGAATGAAACTATATTACCTTGTGATTTAACACTGGCAGGAAGCGAATTCCACACCGTTGGTGCGGCAACCGAGAAAGCTCGGGTCCCGGCTTTCGTTTTCACCCGAGGGATGTGAAGAGGGTTACTACTGGTTGAGCGTAGCTGTCTGGAATTTCTTGTTGGAGTTAGCATTGAATTTAGATATGCTGGTTGTGTAGATGAGAGTGCTTGATAGGCTATTGTACACATTTTGAAAATGATGCGATAGTGCACAGGTAGCCAATGCAGTGATTTTAGAAGCGGCACTGAGCGAGAAAAACGTGGAGAACGCGTGACTACCCTTGCTAAACAATTTTGGACACGCTGAAGTTTGGCTATGTCCTTGTTTGCGGTATTGTAAAGGAGGGAATTGCAGTAGTCGAGTCTGCTGCTTACTAGAGCTGTGGCGATGGTTTTAGCAACGGAAAGTGATAAAAACCGGCGGATACGGCGAAGATCACGGATATGGTAAAAACAGCAACGGCATGTTTTCGAGATATGTTTTTTGAAATATATTTTGATGGCTGTTCATTTGACAGAAAGCATTACCATGAGGTACAGATCCCTGGGGGAACTAAATGGCAGATGAAAAAACTGTTACTTTCATCTTCGTCTCTATGCTGCCTTCTCCCTCTCCCTCTCTCATCCTCTCTTCTTCCCCCTCCCCTCCTCCCTGCCTGCCTCCCTCCCTCCCACTCCCTCTCACTTTCCCTTTCCCTCTCACTTTCACTCTCTTGTTCCTCTCCCTATTCCATACTCTTCCTCTTTCTATCAATTCCTCCCTATTTATCTTAGTGTTCCCTCTCTATCTCTTTTTATACCTTTACTTCTCCCTCTTCCCATTTCCCTATTTTTCCTCCTTGCCTCCCATCTCCCCCCCCCCCATGCCCTCTTTCTCTCCCTCTCTCACCCCACCAGTGATACACCAGCATATATAATTAAATTATCAATACTTTGGCATTTATAAATGAATACCAAGAAGACGTCGACCTCATTGTGCACAGTTACATAACCAATCGGAACCACTCTTTCGACCAGACGACATCTTCAGGGATTTAACCTACACCGGCATCAATAATTCACATCTAATCAAGCAGAATGCTCAAAATGTTCCCCAGTCTGACTTTCATACTAATGACATCTGCGTATCACACTGCTAACAGGTGTGTTTTTGTACAACTGCATCCATGCATAAAACACGCACACATATGCACAAGCGGACACATACATGTGCGTGGCTGCCTCACAGGTCTCTGCATGAGTTTGGTCTAACAAAGGTCAGGCCAGCGGATATGATAGAAGGTGCTCAGTTTCATGTCAACAAGCCAAGAGAGAGCAATGACTCCTCAGGCTTATATTGGGCCTGGACAGACCCCTACATCTGTCTTCTCTGTGGGATCCCGTCCATAGATAGGATTTCACCAAGTCGCCATAATTATAACAACCAAATGAAGCAGTCAATGTCTTCCTTTGTTTGGCCTGCCACAAAAACATTTTGGTTTCTTGTTATAATCAATACTAAAATTGTTAAGACAGATTTCCTATTGTTATTATATTTTATGATATTTGAAGTATTCTTGGTATATGGTGTGGTTGCAAAGATTTATTCAGAAATAAATGTGAAAACATATATTGAGTATATTGTTCATGGCTTCAAGATATGGTTATGTTGTAAGAAATTCATTTAATTTGCTAAACTAAATTAATTCTTTAGAAACATCATACGTTTCTATAAATTTTGCTGCAAAGTAAGTTAATTTCTTACAATATGAAAACACTTATTTCCACTTTTCTGACAGCTACAGATTACTGGGTAGTTCTGGCAGGATTTTGTTTTTCTTGCATCTGGATTTATTTATAGTAATGGTCACGCAGTTTGTAATTGCTTACAGGGTTAGTTATATTTAACTTCCCAGAGAAGTTGAGATGGTGTCTGATTGAAAAGGTTTACTGGAAGTCAAGTGTAAAGTGCTTTGAGCAATCCTGAGGATTGGATACTGCGCTGTATAAGAATTTACCTTTACTTTACATTTAACTGTTACATAACCACAAACACAAATATTAGTCTTAACAACTGACAGCACATTCAGGAGTAATCATTTTCACTAAGTAACTGGAGAATACTGGACAGACAGCTCCCATCAAACGGTGGGTCATATGAGGTTGTTCACTTCTGATATTATAATGAATATTGTTTTCATGATATCTTTCCATCAGCACATGGGAAAGTGATCACTGGAGTCATCTCAGTTCGTCTGTGGCATCCTGCTAGGATATTCGCATTAAGTCTTCTGGGCTTATGCCCTGGATGAGACTGTGCAAGGGGATTAGGATGGAGACAAACAGAGATATTGAATGATTACAACAATATAAAAGAACAAGAACCAATATTAGTGAAGAAACTGTATATATTTTATACAAATACAAAACTATTTATGTTCAGGTAGGGCAGAATAAATTAATGAAACATGTTTATTACACAAAAATGACAAATATAATTCTCAGAAGAACAGGTTAAGCTAGAAGCGTCTTTGTCTGCTGGCTGTCTGTTTTGATGTATGGCAAAACAACTGACAATATTGTTTTAAATCTTCTAAATTACGTGGATGCCTATGGTATTTATCAAAGCAAAACCAGGTATATAGTTCCAACTTAATAGTGCCAAAACGTTAATATGTGTCAACAGAACACAGGTATTGTTGTATGATATTAGTATTAATAATTACGTTTACTAATAATAACTATGTTTTGTTTGCTACAATAATAATCCAGACCATGGCACAGGGTGTATAGAGCCATGTTTCTGTTATGCAGCTAAATTTGTTAAAGAATGCCTTGTCATCATTACTGGCTATTAATAATCCTTGTTTTATATTTATTGTTGATCACCTATATTGCTCAAATGATTGATGCTGTATTCAGTAGAAAATTAGTATTTATCACACGGCGTTCTGGGTCTAATGGGAGTTACTTACATCAGGAACACAACGACTGAGTGAGACAATAAATTGTACTTCTGCTTGTGTCACCTGGTTGTACATCTAGTTCACACAAACAACTGTCTACATTTTATTGCAGTGCAAATCACATTGACCTGGTTGTGCTTTCTTAACAACCAACCTATTCTAGATAACCTACTCCTTAATCTGGTTCACTTTCTGCAGGAGATAATCCTTAAATATTGTCGAGGATAAGATAAGAATGCACGGATTAACACAAAGACAAAAAGTGCACGTGTACTTGGCGGCTATTGTCATTTAAACAGGGAACCATTTGTAATGGTGATTATGGTATTTCCTTTCAATTTTTATTATCGCTGATATTCAAAGCCTTCAGGCTGCCTGTGAATATTGACGTCACTGTAGCTAAATTTACCGGCCAGAGTAATGTTTCCTGCCACAGTCTACTATTGATTACTGTGGTCTAGGTACACGTGTACCTAGCATTCCAGGTTAAGTTATCACCATTCCTATCAGATTCTGGCATAAGCTGAACTCATTTTCCCTAATGACAGAGCTAATTGACTTAATTTAGTACGCTCTGGTGCACACTGGTCCAGATGGGGCCTGCTGATTGGCAGGTGTCAACATTACGTCAAAGGAAGATCAGACAGCTTAGTATTGTCTGCGTTTATTTCAATAGTTTCCTACAGCTTTCACTGCACAAGTGTAAAATGTTCTGGGTATAAACCCATATATTTTATTTACTTGGAACTGTACAGATAATTCCACATTTTTCATATCTTTGCAGTCCTATTTCCTGTTTTTAATACACTATATTTGACCGAACATGTACAACACCAATCTTTGAGTTGACAGTCATCCAAGTTTTTTGCAATCCCTCCCATTTGTTATCACAAATATAAGTACCCCTGATATTTCAACAGCCCAGGGTACACCAATTATACACCGTTTGACAGTCGACTCAGCACGCATGTGAATTGTTCGACATTTCAGCTGCAATTTCGGTGATGGATGGTTTGCATAACTCTCGCGAACCAAATATAGACTACAAAACAAGGTAATGTTTACGTAGTCAGAGTTTATTGCGCACACACACACATCAACCAGGTGTGGTAACTTTTAAAGGCTCTTTTCACCATATTTAGTTCAAGGTTTGAACTAGGTTTACATTCAGATATGCAGTTTGGAAATGTGGCAACAGTGTCGTAATATGCATACTATAGCCAACGTAACTTCATGTTCTACTAAAAACAATAAAAAGGAATTGCATTGGTCAATTTGATGAGCTGTCTTGCAAAATGTAAATCATGAATACACTGTTATTCGTTGTACATATAAAGTATATAGTTAATACTATTATCATTTTTATAGCATGAAATTTTGATTTTCTTTGCCAATCTGTGAGGGGTGTGGTCCTAAATAATGTTATAATATTATGGTCTGAAAACATCACTAAATATATTTTTTATTTGCTCAAATCAGTTAGTACATCAAGGGAGACATGCAGATGTTCCTGATGTTTTTAAATGTTTTTCTTGTCACATGCCAATCAAAATAACGTCAAGCATCCGGTCTCGTCTCATGAACACAAAGGCTACACCAGCGTCTTTGTCTACTCCCTGGCCAAGATCCACACACCCACCGTGATTCAATGAATCATCCCCAACACTATTGTTTTTCTTGGCCAACCACCAGGATTTATCAACCTAAATGACACTCAAACCGTTTAATAAAACAACACAGAAAGTGTCTGATTTTATCTAAACATTTATCTAGCCTAAGCTAATGACAGATTTTGGAAGTCAGGATGTGGATTTAATTCCTATTATTGAGATATGTCACACCGATTCTACCCCCTGTTTACAGGCATGCTGGGTAATTTTTAGTTTTACTGCGGGATCAGATGACATCACCACAGTGTGTGTCAAAAGTTTTTAAGCACTCTAGTTTCCGAGTGGATTTCCTTTTACCCAATTTGTAAATGTCAGTCAGATGATTAATTTTGTCTGGGCGTACCAGGACACCAATTGAGGGTTAAAGAAATAATGTTATCACTGGCAATCTTCTGATAATGATCACATGACCATACAATAACAACCTGCGGGATATGATTTATTTATGTATAACCGCCAAATAAGTGCAATGTCATTTTTGTCTAGGTTCACTCAGTACGAATTACTCTCATGCTAAGCATTTGTGTTATTGCTACTGTTAGTACATGGATATAAATGTAGGCTAGTAAAAGTACAATCGATACACAAGATATTGTGTGTGTCAGTGTTTAAGGTTATAAACTATCATTAACATATCTCAGGTATGTAACAGTTATATAAATACATCACAGCAGCAATTCAATTGTTATAAAAAGTAATATGATTTTTACATTTTCTTCAATTACACCTTCTCTTGCAGGTTGACATACCATGAAATCGATACCAAAATCTCTTTATTTCAAATTAGTTCAGTCTTATGAAATATCAATACATTGTGAAGGACAGCTTGTCTGCTTAATATGATGAAATCAAGTTTTCTTATGTCACACATTGGCAAGTGACCATGACTCATTTGCTCAGCCAAAGATATCACCAAGGCAAGTACAAATAACCACGACACTGGGTGATTAGGTGTAAAATTCTACCTTCTTTTTAATGGCTTGCAGTCTAATAACCAGCACAAGTGTTTTAAAGCTCTCTCATAGAGACAAAGCACCTGTATGAAATCTTACTTAGCCAGTATGATGGTTGCATTCACGGAGTAAACAAGTTGTAACACTATCCAGGCTGTGTCTGATTGTATGTATTAATATTTGAAAATAAAAACACTGCAACGTAACTATCTGATAACACATATAATGTAGAGTAAGTGTGGATCTTGTGGAAGAGCATTGTTGTAACCTTATGTCCCACTGGGGATGAAGAGGATAAGTAAGTATGGTGCTAATAGTGACCACTGGCATGCTACTATTTATCATTTGAAAATCACACACCATTTGCACTTCAACAACAGTACTGTCCAGTTGTACTGGACACATTATTGGGTGCAGGACAAGACAAAAACTGCTGACCATTATTGAGCCAATTTCATCAGAGTTCGCAGTTCTTTAATATACTCTAGCATACTTTCAAAATACTCCCATCAAACCACTGTATTGTCTGTTACATCGACAGCACTGGCGAAGAGGTAGCTCAGATCAATATTACTTGTCCACTTTAGAGACCAGCCAGTCAGCAGAGACCCAGAAACTACTGCCGTAATAAATAATTTATAGACGCCACTCTCTAACAGGGTTTAAAAATCCTCTGCCTGACTCCTGGGAGCTTTCAGCCAGGCACAAAGGGATAAAAGGACTGCAAAATGAGATAGCAACGTTTGGTTATTACTTAAATTTGAGGCAAATAACATGCAAATAGCATTTCTTTTTACTGAATCTTCTCCACGGGGGATTCGCATCGACGAACAAATAGCGTAATGCACTGGCCTGCATGGTGGCTTCGGAGTACACTATTCACATGGGAATGTGAATGCATAAATGTATACAAAGACCAAATGTATACGCGGCCTACACACATACACTCAGGTTTTAAAAATCTTCTTTTAGTAGCTAGTACATGCATGCATGTACATGTACAAATATTTTCATGGAAATGTCAAGGGTGTTTTCACAGGGACTCTCATAAAAAGGCAGCGCTGCCATGGCATGAACAATAATGGTGTCTGCATCATCAGTTTTATATGCAAAAAGACCTTTATTAGTATTTTGTTTTCATATTTTCATATTCTGTTTTTATTTCAACCAGAACTGGACATTTTTTTAAATTGTTCCAGTCTTTGCAAATAATCTTTCCTTATAGTTATAGTAACCCTTCCATCAATATTATAAGTTTTACCAGACTACATGTAAATGTACGTATACATTAAATATTGGTAATATCATAGTTAGTAACAGTACACCTAGCATAGCATGCACTGCAGACAGTATTTGCATGTACAGTCATTGACGTATGAGAATACTGTACATGTTAATACTTCAATGCCAACGACATTGTAGCGGTTATTAGTCTATTGTCCTCTAACCACACTCTCAGTCTCACTGGCCGTTGACTCGAGCCTGAGCGGCTGGTTAAGGTCGAACACGAACATGCATGGATGGCCCTTAAGTTGCTTTGTTCCCAACTACCGCCTGGCTGGCTGTCAACGGCTGTGACAGCTGTCAGCGTTGACAGCAGCACGGTTTGTGTGTAAGGGTGAGTACTACTGACAAACGGTAGAATAGGTGTCTTACCTTTCCTGCGTCCTTCCGAGACAGAGTATGTCAGTCCCCTGAATTCAATATCGACGGCTTTTCGGTCGGGTAGGTGGTGGAACTTGCTTTTCGCCGAGTCCAGAGCGCTTCTATTTTCGATCTTCTTCAGGCGCGGGAAACCGGTGGTTTTCTCAGACAATCTCCCATCTTCCCCCTTTGTCAGCGGTACATGGACCTGCACCGACAGCAGCTCGGCCATGTCGTTTTGTCTGTGTCCGTTCACTGAATGACAAGCGCCCGAGAGACACAAAGATAGGTACGTCCACGCAGACGACGGAAGCTGTGCGTTTTGCTGATGTAAATCATTGAGCTCTAGGTGCATGTATGTAAATGAGCTCGTAGGTACACATGTACCCCGAGCGCTTTGTCCGCTCGCCGAGCCGTGACAGTTTATCTGGGTTAGGACCAGTAGGGGTTGGGATACGGGTATGAAAACCCGAGTTTTGACCGTTACCGAAGCTCACATGTATTATAACGATATCTGTGCGACTTAATCTCGTCTCTGCTTAATTTGTATTTGGCTAAAATTAGTAAGGGAATGCGCGGTTAATAAATAATGTTAATCGAGGCCGCTAGCTGCCCGGTGCATTGCACCCGGAGGATGCATTCATAAATTTGCATATGCATGTGCACCTAGAAGTTAACCAATAACGACAGCGCATTAGATTCCCCGTGCTAAATTTAGCGTCCGCCATGTGACGGTCCTTTGTTGACAAATACAGCTGTCCAAACGTTCTCGTGCATTGGTGGTTTTAGCGCGGATTCCGGGTACACTTTGAGTCACACGCAAGGGGGGGCTTAGTGCAAACACTCTTATAACGTTGAGCTGTGCGTCCGATGAGTCCATGATATAGTTGATTAAGTACTGTAAAAGAAGCCAAACTGAGTGAGAAGTTAACATATGTGTTTTCAATTATGGTAATGCGTGTGTGTGTGTGTGCGTGCGTGCGTGCGTGCGTGCGTGCGTGCGTGCGTGCGTGCGTGCGTGCGTGCGATAGGACACGATAGTTTGCCGTAACGGACACCCATTCCCGTATACACATATGCACGCATGTAATTAAGTAATATACGTGCGCACGCACGCACGCACGCACGCACGCACGCACGCACGCACGCACGCACGCACGCGCACGTATATTACTTAATTACATGCGTGCATATGTGTGTACGGGAATGGGTGTCCGTTACGGCAAACTATCGTGTCCGTTACAGCAAACTGGCGTGCACTTGAGCGTCCGTAATTGGTACAGTTGAATTGTTGAGTTTCATGCGAATACTGTCAGCAGCATGCTGGCGGAAAGTAATGACACTTTTTCGTGAAAATAGATCAGGTCGTGAATCATGGCCTGCGGTGTGTATCAGATAGACCCCCCCCCCCCCCCCCCCCCCCCCCCCCGGTTCGCGAGGAGGTGAAACGATCGAGGCACGTGGCCAGGTCAAGCGAGGGACGTCGGCACAGAATCGGGTACTCAGTTGTTATGACCCGTATCACATAGGGTGACTGGGGTTAGTCAAAATAACTACTTCTGAAAGTCGGTTTATATATCGTACGCCGTGTCCGACGTATGCAAGGTTACTTAGCGAATTTATGTGTTATGTATTAGCACATACGATGTGTTTATATATATCTTTATGCCTATGGTAGGAGTGATTGACTGACTGACTGACTGACTGGCTGGCTGGCTGGCTGGCTGGCTGGCTGGCTGGGTGGGTGGGTGGGTGGGTGGGTGGGTGGGTGGGTGGGTGAGTGAGTGAGTGAGTGAGTGAGTGAGTGAGTGAGTGAGTGAGTGAGTGAGTGAGTGAGTGAGTGAGTGAGTGAGTGAGTGAGTGAGTGAGTGAGTGAGTGAGTGAGTGAGTGAGTGAGTGAGTGAGTGAGTGAGTGAGTGAGTGAGTGAGTGAGATCAACAAGTGGAATGGAGACCTTCTCTGACAGCAAGAAAGTTGTGGCAAGATGGAGTGAACACTTCCAGAAGTTACTCAACGTCCCTGGCGATATAGATCAGAAGCTCTGGACAACATCCCGCAGCGCATTACCAAGGTAAGCCTCGATGAGATTCCAACAATGAATGAGATGGCTAGCAATCGCCGGCCTGAAAAATGACAAAGCACCTGGGGAAGATGGAATTCCTGCGGAAGTATGGAAGCACGGAGGAGACAATCTATTCAGCAGACTGCGCCAACTAATCACTAATGCCCGGGAGGTAGGTTCTGTACCACAAGCAGGGAATGATGCAAGCATTGTAACCATCTACAAGAAAGGTGATCGAACAGACTGTGGGAACTATAGAGGAATCTCTCTTCTTTCCATAGCAAGCAAGATCTTCGCCAGGATCCTCCTCAACAGACTATCTAGCCACATAACACCAGAGTTAGTTCCGGAGACACAATATGGCTTCAGAGGTAACCGGAGCACCGTGGATGTGATATTTTGTCTCCGACGTACAGCTACAAGAAAAGTGCGTTGAGCAGGACCGACCACTGTACATGGTATGTCGCCTCCAGTAACCGCTGAAGAGATGCAGAAAATAGTGGATGCTTTCTCCGATGCCTCTAAGAAGTTCGGCCTGAAGATTAACATAAAGAAAACAGGTGCTGTACCAACTCAACTTTACAAGAACCCGAGAGGAGGATATCATCGTTGATGGAAACAAGCTGAACTCTGTTCTGGAATTCACCTATATCGGAAGCACTATATCGAGTAATGACGATGAATACAGAGCAGGATGGCCAAGGCTAGTGCTTCTTTCAGCCGACTACGCCAGAGACTTTGTAACAACCTCTATGTGTTCATGCGGGTTAAAGGTAAGATATACCGTGCAATGGTGCTGTCCACCCTCATATACGGAGCCAAGGCCTGGACAGTGATGCGACAGCTGCGTTTAATCATGAGGATAGCCTGGGTGGACAAAGTGACAAACAAGGAAATACTCGAACGGACTGGGTTCCCATCTATGGAAGATCTTCTGATCAGAAAGAATCTCCGGTGGACTCGAGGATGTCACCGAGGATGTTACCAAAGCAGGTTCTCTACTCGCAACTGTCTTCTGGTCACAGAAAGAGAGGGCGCCGTCGTCTCCGGTTCAAGGATACCATCTAGAGAAACCTGAAGTTGGGAGACATAAAGACCGACTCATGGACATCACTCTCACAGGAGAGAGATAAATGGAGAACAATAGTCAAGTGATGGAAGCAATCTTTGTCGCATCGCGACCGACAGCATGATGATGAGCGAGCGAGCGAGCGAGCGAGCGAGCGAGCGAGCGAGTGACTGAGTGAGCTCTCAAAAAATCAAAAATGTCATCCCCTCAGACTCATAGACACCAACGTTGATGTTTAAATGTTACGCTAATCTGTCCCCAAGTTCCCCGGCTCCTTTCCTGTACAACGTCATTATCATGATATGATGTAACACTGCTATCTTGCCCCGGTCACGGCGACTGGTTACATTATTTGTAGCAAGACCTTCGTGTCAAGTAGGAATTGGAAGTTCGATCGTTCTGCACTAGTCACAAAAGGGGATCGATATGCAACTGACTGTATAGGGGTGTCTAGAGGGAGAATTGAAAAAGCCCGCGCCATAAAATCAAACAACGTCACACTTGATCGATTACGCACACACACACACGCACCGCACGCACGCACGCACGCGCACGCACGCGCACACACGCGCGAAGGCACGCACACACACACACACACACACACACATCAATACACGCATTCACGCACGCATGCATCTATACATATAAAATATGTAGTATATAGGTTATTTATTGTACCCTTTTCACCTTTAATCTGGGTCCTGTTGTCAACCGAATCAGTATAGTGGCGCCACATGGCGGATAGCGAATCAATAACTATACCTAAATTTGTAATTGCTGAATCTCCCGTTCATCGTTAGCAGAATGTGTTTGACAATAACAGCTGTGTCTTCTGGGGGTGTAGATGTATGGTGATGACTGTGATTGGTGTCACAACTGAACAGTCATATCACATTATTGTCCTGTATGACGCATGTCATACAGGAAAGGCACGCAGGCAGGGCATTTTTTAATAAGAGGACAGCTATGACGACGATTCCGTATTACGTACTTCATGCACCGTCAATTTATTTCAGTTATATTAATACTGTTGTAAAAAGAATAATACATCATAACATGTTAGGTAAACACAATTAAGTAACAAAAGTGCGTGCGTGCGTGCGTGCGTGCGTGCGTTTGTGTGTGCGTGCGTGCGTCCTTCCTTCCTTCCATCGACAAAATATCCAAATATATATATCTTCAATTGTGTTACATCCCTGGGAGTTTACTGATTAATAAATAAGAGTAGCCATAACATTTTGAGTCAGATATGCTTCGGTGGAAGCGATCACCCGTTCCATATGACGTAATAAACATTCTGGATGACGTGAATCCAAACAACGATGACATTCACGAGCTAGCGTGGTTCCTAGAACTACTGTTACCCTTAGCGAGGAAGAATTCTACTAATAAAGTGAAATTATTAAGTAAAGTTAAAATGATCGACTGCCATTCGTTTGCAATAATGCCATTTCCACGTAGGGGTGGCAAAGCATTTCTTCCTGTATATGACGTCATTCGGCCATGTGACGTGACCGAATGACGTCACAAACAGCGCTGGTAACGGCAACCCATGTCTAGTGCAGTGTTCAATGTCTACAACAGCCCGATCTCGACTTTAGCTGCCGTCAGCTCAGTTTCATCAGCCACTGGACAACATACGTTAATCAAGTCCACCACCCATTCGAAGGGAAAGAAGACGCCGGAGAGTGAAGCCAACCATTGGGAACATTTGCAAGAAGTTACGCGAACAATTAGCAGATAAGTTCAGCGTAGCAATAATAATTCCTTAAAGGGAAATAAATGTCAACGCTTTAGTGATATGGGCCTGATAGAGTTAATAAAAAGTAACAACTTTCAACAACAATCAAGTTTCTATTGTCAGCGGTTTACCAGAAAAACAATATAGCCATCGAAAGACAATGCCATTTTATCAACAGAATGATGTAGCGTAGTCGACTTGGTCGGCAAGAACTGTGCATATTATCTTTTACTTTCCTACCTAACCATGAAAGCCGTCAAACTTCTCCTCACATATCTTACATATACATAGGCCTATATATACATACACTACGTTAGGAAAAAACACGTGCATTCCTCTAACGAAGAAAAAACGCGCCGATCTCGACGGCAGCTCCGTTGTTTTCTACCACCACATATTTACCATATATTCATATTCTGTTAAAATCTCAGTGATTTATTGTTCCGATAATTAATAGTTTTTTGTCCAAAAATAATTATTATTACATGCCTGGTGGTGGTTGCTGAATGAACATTATTGTTGCGTCGTAAATATTTTGCCATTTTAATTATTCATTAGTATTAACCATCCCTTGACATTCATTTATCACCATTGTTGTTCAAGTTCTTATAAAACTTAGAAATATCATAAGTAATTATTTAAAATAGTTTCACTATCATACGTATGGGTAGTTAAAAAAAACACCGAAGGTCACATATGCAATTGAACAATTCAGAATACGGAAGTGCACCTGAATACGGCACATCTCTAGACGACGAGATAACGGGTGGACATCGCGTACAGTTCAAACTGTTAGTGTCTCGTTTAGTAGTATTATCTCCGTGTAATTAGTTTCATTGCACTAACTTAAGACGCTTATGTCACCTTACTTATAATGTAAGTGTTAATCATGGGTGATTTACGATTGGTTTCAGATTGTACCTTACTACTTCACTGGCAACAGCGTGAGAAGACATGCTTTATGGAAACTTGACGAAGGGAAATGATGTAGTGAAAGACTGGCGATTCGATGGAGAGACGAACTATAGATGGGTAACGCAAGACGGAGACAAATCTCGAAGCTCCCCATCCACAAGACAACGGCTGCACAGTGATTACGAAGATGATGATGATGACAACCTAACTATTAATGGACCATGGAGTTCAAACATGTAACAACACGTTTTATAGATATTTTATGGATAGTTGTGATTGTACATACCCATTTAATATAAAATGGGTTGTTTAGATTCCGGAACTATTCCCAACAGACCGGACATCGGCCACTGCGACCACGGGATCGCCAAGATTTCGTTAAATTACAAGAATGAGCCCTTTTTAATAAATTGCTTCAAAATAAGTGGAAATTCTTGCAATATAACATTTCTATAATAAAAAATACGTCAGAAGTGTGGTGACTGGAATGAAGGCGACCACGAAGAAGAGGAAATACAAATTTGGCGAGGATCGGCGAAGCAGTGTGTACTGTATACTGTGTACTGTGTACACGGAGACACGGGATGTACAATAGGAGTACAGGTATAGGAAACGGCCAGTGCGTTAGCTCTAGATGAGAAGAAGACGTCGTAGCTGCAAAAATAGATGTATAGGGACAAGGTTAAATTGACACATATAAACTAATACAATCCTCGTGTGCACTGGGTAGAAACCGGCGGACCGCAGACCACGGAGTGATCATGATACGTGCTTTTTGTTTCTTTATTCACATACTCTGATGCATCTTTTTTTGTCACCATACTTAGAACTTAATCAGCATTGGTCCCAATGGACTAAGTGTTGATATGTTTCCAGGGAACGACGCGTCACCGCAGTGGATGGCGATTCATCACCATCATCCTTCCACATTTTATAGGGCAATAGTCCCACTTTTAAATAATTTCATCATCAACAGCAAGATCATAATGTTCATCAACATCATCATCACCATCGTCGCACGCGTCATGGTCATCCCATTGTCATCACCATCAATATGTCACATTTCATTGCGCCATGCCGCAATTTAGAAATTTGAACTGTTTCATCATCATCGTCGTCATCAGCGTCATTTATGGAACTTATAGACTACTGCCTCTTGTTATCCCGATCTTTTCTTTAATTAGCTGTTCCTATATACAAAACCGATTATGTTATTATTGTGCTCCCCTTTATGAAAGTCAAGATACACCAGGTAGGGACTCCAACATATGCCATATAGGTAGTGTAGGGCGTTTATTTAATAACAATTAATATGGTTACTATTGTCAAATGCCGCTTATTCTTTGGCAATAGGTAGTATATATATATATATATATATATATATATATATATATATATATATATATATATATATATATATATATATATATAACCACATGGCAATCGTACGACAGCGCCAGAACGTCAGAATACCAATTAAGTGTATCAACAACTATGCTAATTTCCATGATAAGGGCCTCTATGCCCCGCCCTACGCTACTGCCGGTGTGTAAGCCTGCCGTACCTTCGCCTGCATGCTCCAAACACAGATCGAACGCTCAGCGAAGTTGAATCGTGAGCCGCAGAAAGGCTTATCCGACTAATTGGTGTCCGAACTTATCGTAACGACGCGTTCTCGTGCCTAATAATAGCGGAACGATTGTAGTCGTGGCAACCGCGGATCTCAACACGCCCAAGCGACCGGCCGGCGGGCGGCTTCCTGGATCGAGAGCGGCAGGGCCTAGCAGAGCGCGACGGAGCGAGCCATGGAGAGGAGAAACGGAGGCAAGGCACTTGGGTTTCTTTTCCTCGGTGTGCTGGTCGTCAGTGTGACGTCACAGCGCACGACCGGCAACTGTGAGCCGTACAACTACTGTAAGTTGGATGATGGAGTTTACTGTTTAGTTGTAGCGGGAAATCGAGGTCGTCTTATGTGATGAACATCTTGGTCTTATTAGATCGGGGCAAGATTTGATGTTACCGTGGGCACGGGCGCTGGTGTCGGTGGTTGCTCTGCATGGGTGATGACGTGGGTGGCTAGGTAGTGACGTCACTAGTGTGTAAAGATAGAGCAATGACGGAGTTGATGCTTGGTTATCATAGTTGGAGTACGCCTTACGTAGCATATGCACGTACATACATACATACATACATACATCATACACACACACACACACACACACACACACACACACACACACACACACACACACACACACACACACACACACACACACACACACACACACACACACACACACACACACACACATACATACATACATACATACACACATATATACATATACACACACGCGCGCGCATATACATACATACATACATACACACATGTACGCACGCAGATAGGCAGGCAGGCAAGCAGGCACGCACGCACGCAGGCACGCAGGCACGCACTCACGCACGCACACACGCACGCACACACGGACCCCCACACATAGGTATTATGTCTACATTCATACATGCACGCATGCATGCATGCATGCATGCATGCATGCATGCATGCATGCATGCATGCATACATGCATACATGCATACATGCATACATGCATACATGCATACATGCATACATGCATACATGCATACATACATACACACATACACACATACACACATACACACATACACACATACACACATACACTGATACACTGATACACTGATACATTCATACATGCATACATTCATACATTCATACATTCATACATTCATACATTCATACATTCATACATTCATACATTCATACATTCATACATTCATACATTCATACATTCATACATTCATACATTCATACATTCATACATTCATACATTCATACATTCATACATTCATACATTCATACATTCATACATTCATACATTCATACATACATATGCACACATACACGCATGCATGCATGCATGCATGCATACATAGTATTACATACATTCTAGCAGGCGCACATATGCACACTACTGAAGAAAGAAGTTCTCGCATATTTGCAAACATTAAATATAAAATAAAATAAAATTACAACGCACAATTGATAGATGGAAAGAAAGAGAAACGAATAACTCGTACATAACCTGGCTAAGGACAATACCCGGATAAAGTCGAGCCTAAGAAGTATTATTAATAATGGTGTAGCAAGTCATAACAATCTAACAGGTACTACACGTGAATAAGAGAGCCGCTGAGTTACCAACGTTTCCACAATGAGTTTTATTTGATAACATAGGGAGTCTAAACTAAAAAAAGGGCTATCCACATACCTATGTTTTGAAAACGAAATTAGTCTTGGCGCCGCCATCTTTAAAAATAGCGGATGTGGATGTCGGAGAGCTCAAAAGTAATAATTTATATTTGAAATTGTGGTCCCCGAAAACCTGTTTGTATACCAAAACGACTAAGTATGTGCCAAATGTCATGCTAGTATCATAAAACGCACAAGTCTGCCATATTTTGTCATATAGGCAAGGTGGTATACTCTCGCCGTACCTTTTTAATATATATATGGATGATTTAACCATAGCTTTAAACAAATGTAACACAGGGTGTGTAATAGGTAGTACAACTATCAACCATCTTATGTATGCTGATGACTTGGTAATTCTGTCTCCATCTGTATCAGGACTGTCTGAACTGATGCAGGTATGTGGACTCTATGGGCTAAATCATGATATCAAGTACAATTCCAAGAAAAGTGCTGTGTTAATATTTAAAAGTAAATTTATGAAAAATGTTGATGTTCCATCATTTAAGATTAATGGTGAAACAATCCAGGAGGTGGATAATGTGAAATATTTGGGTCACTTTATTTCTAATACATTACGTGATGACAAAGATATTTTACGGCAATGCCGACAACTATATGCTAGGGGTAATACGCTATTGCGGAAATTTTACATGTGTTCCACTGAAGTGAAGCTGACTTTGCTTAGAACTTTCTGCTCTCCCATGTATACTGCTCAGTTGTGGTGGAATTACACAGTAGCAAGTATACATAAACTTCATGTGGCTTACAATAATGTGTTTCGCTTATTGCTAAATCAGCCTAAATATTGCAGTGCCTCCACTATGTTTGTAGAATACCATGTACCAGATAGTAAAGCTGTAATTAGAAACCTTGTATATAAATTCATGCGGAGACTTGATGCCTCTTATAATAAGTTGGTAATTGCAATTATCAACAGTGATATAAAATGGCAATCCAGGATAAGACGACATTGGATCAAAATGTTGTATATACATAATAGCTTTTGTTGAGTTTTGACTGAATGTACCATTGTGCAATGTTTTTTTTCTTCTATTTACCATGTGCAATATTTTTATAGTTTTCTAGTCACTTGTATTTTTTTAAATGTTTATGTGGACATCTGTATGACACTGACGGTCTGAAATAAAGATATTGAATTGAATTGAATTGATATAGCGGCTGGGCTAACTGTCTCGTCTTACGTCGTTCTGTACGTTGCTCTTCAGGCAACGGCATATCGCTGGATACGGCCACGGTCGTATTGGGTCGAACTATTTACTGTGACACCGTCATCGACCCGAAACAGCGATGTTGTCTTCCGCAGAGTGAACACGTCGTGTGTTACGGCATCATGTGAGTGTTACACCACGTTACGGCGACACGCCCGTAGTATCCTAGTGTAACTGATCATGTGTGCGCATTTTCCAACCTCCAATTGTTCCGCACCAAATAAAAATATAATTGGACTTCCGTGAGATTGGTCAAAAACGTCTTGAAATGTCCATTGCAGACCCCAGACTCATCCGTTGTGATAATCTTGTCTCATTCTTGTTTACCGTCAATTGTGTCATTTGTGGTCGTTTGCCAACGTTTGCCGTCGTTTGTCGTAGTTTCTCGTCGCTTGTTTCGTATAATTATGCTGTCCTTTGATTTTTCCGTCGTTTATGCAAGTAAACAAGGAAAGATTCGATGGAAATGCTTTATTTTGCTACCATCCTATAAATTTCACTTGTCAATGTCATTATTTTGGAAAGATGACCACTCTGTTTCACAATGTAAATTCTGAATGTTTTAGGTTGGTTTCTTCCTTAGCTTAGCAAATATTCGGGGCTTGCTATCATAGACAACATTGATTTATTTCTTGAAACTTTCCTCTTGAGTGCAATGAATGCAGTTACCTCCAAAAACAGGGTAACGGAAAGAGGACATTCAATTTCTCGTTCGCCCGGTTACGCAGATAATTCGACCGACCATTGTAGATGATACGGTACTAGAAGGAGCCCACTAAGCTTTAGCCTAACCCGGCGTTGGTCTTGGTTGTAGAGTCGACGGTCAGTTCCTCAGCTACGACCCGTCCGGTAGATCTCCGTCCACCGACTTCTCGGCCCTGTGTGAGGCCATAGCAAAACAGCGGGGCAGGCATGCCGGCAAATATACCTCTGTGAGTGGCAAGTGTATGCCAACGTAACAACAACGCAACGTAACCTAACAAGTTACAACGTAACCTAACTAGTTACAACGTAGCAACATGTCAAACTAACAAAACAACAAGTAACATGACAACGTAACCTTACAACGTAGCAACGTGTGCGAGTAGCATAACAACGTATCATAGTAATATAACAACATATCCAAGTAACATAACAACGTATCCAAGTAACATAACAACATATCCAAGTAACATAACAACGTATCTAAGTAACACAACAACGTATTCAAGTAAGATAACAACAACGTATCCAAGTAACATAACAACGTATCCAAGTAACACAACAACGCGTCAACGTAACATAACAACGTGTCAAAGTAACATAACGACGTATCCAAGTAACATAGCGTGTCAAAGTAACATAACACCGCAACAAAGTAAAATATCCAAGTAACATAACAACGTATCCAAGTAACATAACAACGCATTCAAAATAACACAACAACGTATCCAAGTAACATAACAACAGCGTATCCAAGTAACATTACAACGTATCCAAGTAACATAACAACGTGTCAAAGTAACATAACAACGTATTCAAGTAACATAACAACGTGTCAAAGTAACATAAGACCGTAATAAAGTAACACAACAACGAAGCAAAGTAATAAACAACATAATTTAACGTAGTAAGTGCGAGAACGTAAGAACAGTATGAAAACGTAACACCATAGCAACGTATCAACGTAACTAGGTATTTATTGACCCATAGCATGCACACACGCAAGCACGCTACCACACACACGCACGCACGCACGCACGCACGCGCCGATAAGTGCGTGCTAGACAAACTATATAGTCATATCAAAGCAAACTCAAATAAAACAGTTATACTAGACTGAAAAAAGAAGCGAAACAAACACTAGCATTTTTACCAGACCGATGTGTCACTTCCACTGTGCACAATTCCATAACACGGCCTACGAATTAACAAAGCAGCTGGCGTCGGCTCTATGGGCCCTACTCGCGTCCTGGTATTCATACAGCGCACGTCTCCCTCCGCCGCGTGTCGAGCATTTCCTCTTCCATGCAACGCGCGTTGAACAACCCTGGGGGAAACAGGCGTCTTGGGAGACCGATCCTATAGGCACTTTGTAGCCCCAACACTTCTCCCCATAGATGCACGTGTCTACACTGGTAACACGCGACGTTAACAAATGCACGGCGACGCGATTTAATGCAAATGCTTTCAAATGCAAATATTTTTTTAAGAATCGCAAAAACATTTGGGTGGTGGGATTACATTATTCAAGTGTTTGGTTGTGTATCCGTAGATGCATTTTAATTAATTTCAAATATTTTGGAGTTCCCAGGCCTATATCAAATGCAGAGTACGATACGAGCAGGAAATTGCGTCTGCACTTGAATTGCATTTGATCGTAAATATAATAAAATCCATTTGATGGCCGCATTCCAATACAGATGTTTATATTACCTTTCAAATGCTAATCTTAGGAAAAGAATCACAGCCACTTTTGAAAGAGACTTTTGCATTCTGAGATCTGCCTTTTACAAATAAAAATGTTCAAAGAATGAACATGTTCTACACACAACGTATTATCTATTTGAATTGACATATTGAGATTCAACAACCCCATAGAAAGGTTGTTTTACGTATAAATAAAAACTGTTAAATAAAACTGTGCAAAATTTGGAAAATATCCGCGTTCTTAACATTTATTACCGTCGCTGGTCTGGGTCTGACCGGACAGTGAATTACAAAGACATAATAATTTGTCGAATAACACATAAAAATGTCAAAGTGGTAAATATGGTAGGAATTCTGATCAAACAAGTACGAATTGTTCATGCTGTACACGTATACACTTTCCTTAAAAAAACCCAGCTCAAAATGGTTGTTTGGAAGGGGGGATCTCCTGGTTCGCCATATATATATATATATATATATATATATATATATATATATATATATATATATATATATATATATATCTACCTATATCCAACATGTGTATTGTAGTCAAAAACATATCTTTAAATAAATAAATAAAACGTGAATAATGCATCGCTAAGTGAACAAGTCATACATCGTTCGTGTTCTCTCCGGCAGGTGGTGACGGCCGTGGGAGGAGGTTACCTCGCCTACAGGAGAGGCTCATGGGTCGCTGCCCAGGCGCGCTCGCAACACATCAAGCATCTAGCATGTGGACTCGACTGATCGCTCCATCAATACTTAATGTAATCGCTCACGTGACACGTGTCTCTGCTATTGTGCAACTTGTAACACGTATGGGTTCCCCTTTAAAATCAATGCCTTCCTGTTTCAGACAAGAGCTTGTTTCATTAACATACGTCGGGCGTTGTAGGGCAATCGATCTGAAGAGTAGAAGTGTCAGACTAGACTGACTGGTGTGCACACGATAGGTTATTAACAACGACATGCGCACTGGTTTCGTGCATTCAGAAACGATGTGTGCGTTTTTCGTAGATGTTGTACTTTATAGTCACCAAACCTTCTCTTACATTAAGTACCCTTAGACTTCACTATCATATCCCCACTACTCTTTGGACTAAGCAAAGTGGCTTGAATAGCGATACCAGGGTGGCTACATTACCGAGGTTGCTACGAGGCGATGTTCAACTGTAAATAATATAAGTACTGTGTGTCGTGAAATCGTGGTACACAAACTATATATAATTATGACATGACCGCAGTTGTGGTTGAATCAACCACAACCTATAAAGTGTAATTTGATAGTTGTCTGTTTATTAATCTAGAAGTTTTTTTTATCTGGCCACCATTCGCACATGACCTGTGCTTGAAATGTCTAAGTTCAAACTAAAACACACATGCGATAAATACTAGAATACAATTTTGTTTACATAATTATTATAAAGTAGTTGTGCGACAAAAATTTCACATAGGCGCCTGGTTTGTTCAAGCCGCATATATACAATTGTTTCGGGTTCTTTCTGTAGCATTATTTATTACTAGACACCCACACTTGCTGCATAATATATATATATATATATATATATATATATATAATAGATAATAGACACGATGAGCTTTGCCTCTGAAGCGTGAGATTCTGACACGCCTACATACTGTTTTCGCATTGCACGCTATTTGTCTCTTTGAACTCTGTGTTGCGGTTCGACTTAATGAGCGATTATAGCGTTTTGTACTTCGGTTCACGATGCTGCCGAATAATACAGTATAAATGGAAAAGTAAACCGGTCTTTCGTGGGGTTATTTTTCATACATAGGATAATCTACCATATCTTCAGATTTGACAGATTCCACTCGCAACACGTTCAAACGGTGAACAAATCACCCAGTGTCAATACAACATTTATTGGCAATAATATGCCGAGGAGATCAGAGTCAAATACAAGATCCTTTCATATTTAACTTTCCCACGTTCTAGACAGCAGACGTCCTGTTACAAATTGTGAACAATGCACCCAGTTTCAATACAACATTGAATGGCAATAATATGCCGAGGACATCAATAGTTAACTACAATATCGTTTCATGTTTAACTTTCCCACGTTCTAGACAGCAGACTACCTGTTACATAATTCCTGGGCATCCTCGCGCACCAGGGGTCGCTGCGGCTGATTACGACAATACCAACTCTTCTATACAACTTTAAAAAACCTTTTTTTAACGTAACCAATTAAATGGCTCACTGGATATATGATCAGGTGACCATGATATAAACATATTTCAGGCAACCTTGATGCAATGTTTGAGATGCGAATGGGCCGTTATTTAGGGATTCTCACCATTCGTATATCGATCTTAAAATTGGGGCGGGTACTTGAAGTAGCAACTAGCAAAGTCAATTGCGAAAATTGTATAGGCACTTCCACATTTTTGGAGACGATCAGCCAGGGTAGCGGAGTCCTTGGTTTGCTAGGATGATTTGGGGCAGAGGGGCAAGCAACGTCCCTTTAATACACCCAATGATATAATGCGTATCCTGCTAGAACCTGTGCTATACACTAAATACTTGTCAATTTAATCCAGTTCAGCAGCCGTTATTCAACAGTTGAGTGATAATCACGGGTAAATGATTCCACCAAGTACGCCATCGGGAAACCACGAGCGGTCCACCAACAACTACAGGAAGCACTTGCCTCGACTACACATCTTTGGAAACTGTAAATTATAATAACTACACATAGACGCAAGAACAGGGGAGGGCCGAACTCCCACTAGAATGTCGGTGGGGGCTAGACACACACACACACGCACACACGCACGCACGCGCGCGCGCGCGCGCGCTCACACACACAAGACACACATGCATACACGAACATGTGAAGACGCTGTCATTTTAAGGGTGTTTGGCGGAGAATGGGAGGGCAGGTGTTGCGTAGAAATATTGGTAGCGTGTAGACATCACATTGTTTTTTCGTAACAATAGCATTGTCAAAGGTAACGACGAAAAAAAATCGCCGCCAATGCACCGCAAAATCTATTAAAGATGGGTCTGTTCTGCCGCTGAAAATATACTAAATGATTATTTGTAGGATAAAAATAATTCCTCGCAGCATCCAAGAAACGCTACAAAGCAACAATGACACCGAAACGACTAAGATACCGCCGAGATTACCAGATATTTCGCCGAAGGATTTCGATGGGGTATCGCAGCCGACGCCGCCCGGATCCGGTAGGGCGATAATAAGACATCTTAACAGCGAACCGTTCCAGAGAAATGTAGCAGTTTAATAATAATAATAATAATCTTCACATAATACAACATTTGCAACAGTCCTTCTTAACTTAGATAAAATGGTGTACATGCACTTTCCACATAGTTTAACAGAAGAAGAAGAGTTACTTCAAAGAAAATATGCCAAACTGAGAAAAAAGGTAGGTAAACAATAGTCAATACCAACAAAACAGTGACAGTGTAATCCGTGGCGTGTAGATAATGTCCAGACTGAAGAAGTGTGGACATTATCTGGTACCCATTATCTACCTATCTAGGTGGCAGGATTTAATCTTAGCTATTAATACAATATCAGATATTTAAGAAGTCTGATTTCGATTAAGGAAAACAACAGTTTATTATAGTACATACGTCACTGACAGACTATGCCTATGCAGGCTATGGGCTATGGCCTATGCCATGGCTATGCTATGGTCTATGCATGGTCTAATTACATGCATGAGGATATGTGTGCTTTTTTTATTCTGCGCAAGCATGTTGCATCCATCAGCAAAGCTCTGTAGCCTAGTCTCGTGCAATGTATTGGTTCGCTGTGTCTTGCAGAAGAAGGCCCTGGCTCAAATGCGTGCTGCAGCTAGGCAGGAGCCAGTACAACCAACCAAAGTGTCAAAGAAACAACGTGAGTACCAATGAAGACACGTGTATCTAAAAGCAGATGTGAGTGTCAATATCATGTTTCATATGAGTATCTCAAGGCAGACATGAGTATAAATGAAGACATGTCTGTCTCAAGGCAGATGTGAGTGTCTCGATATCATGTTTCATATGAGCATCTCAAGGCAGACGTGAGTAATCAATGAAGACATGTGTATCTTAAGGCAGATGTGAGTTCACTTATCTCAAGGCAGATCTATGTGAGTATCTCGATCAATATCATGTGTCATATGAATTATGTTCAGGTAGACAGTAACTTGTATATCAAGATATGCATGAGTATCTGATTATCCATATCTCAGGCATATGTGAGTATTTAGAGACATGTGAACATCCTATGACAAATGTGACTTACATGAATTTACATCTACACATGCTGATAAAGCAGAAGAAATGTGAATTTCTATCAAATTGCAAAACCTTAGCCAAACAACCTCCAGTACCAGCATCCCTGTTAGTTAGAATTTCCTCATATTTTCAATGTCTTGGTGGTAATTTCACCAAACTAAAACATATGCGCAAACTAACTAGAATGTCATAGATATGTTTGCTTGTTCATGTAATTATTCTGAAACATAAGGAGCTAAAAAAATCAAATTCATTGAGTAGTTGTAAGGCTACGTTAGAACCAAGTTATGAGAAAAGAGACTGCTTTTGTATTATTACAGAGTTATATTTACATCTGATGTGTAACATTTCAGCATCAGAAGCTGCTGCGAATGCCACAGAACAGGCCAAAAAGTTGCTGAAGGCAGGGGTAAGGCTGTTGATTTTATATTAAAATGCAATATTTTTATGTATCTTTATAACAAGTACAAGTTGGCACTTGTTATAACAAGTTGATAATAATGTCAAATAACTGATGCTGTGATGTACATATCACATAGTTTTGAACTTACTTGTGTTACTATTTTTAACAGCTTTATGCAAAGATATATATTTGGAGAAATAAAAAATCAATTAAGCTATTCATAATATGTTCTTCCAAGTGAGATAGCAGAGAAATTTTCACTTGATAACAACATAATTTACAATGTGATGCCTGTGTACTGCAATTGTAGACAATGACACAATTCAGACCAACTGTGATAGTATTTATTTTTGGTAATGTTTGTAAAGTTTCTGCTGCTTCCGCATTGCTTGCAGGCGATCAAAGTTGCAGCTGAGAAGAAAGATTCACAAAGTTTCAAGAGAAGCAAGAGGCAAAAGGTTGGACAGATTCATGTGCTGCAAGCGCATTACAATTCACTCTCTGGTAGACCTGTACAACCAAATATCATCTCGTCTTCACCTGGGAGATTTTACTCCGGTCTGTTAAAGGACATGTGTCAATAATAAACTTTGTTTAATACCACGCAAGAAGCATCCTGTGCTGTGAAAAAAATGTGTTATCTGTGTACATATTATGTAACAAAAACCGTGTCCAACGGATGTTAAGAATGTGTTGAAGCCACTGCCTTGTCAGTTCTGACAATTAGTAATTAACTGCCTAACCCTGCATTATTACATTGAGCAGATGTTTTCTGACTCCATTAAATTACCAGCCCACTAATGTTTGCTGTAGTTTCAGTAATAATTAACCATGACTCCCAAATCAGACATGATACAAATATATATAATAGACAAATAAATACTAATACAGTGTACGTTCTTTCTAGCATTCAGTAATTTGCAATTTGTGAAGCCTTCTAAATTGTACTCTTATTTTATACCTGGTGTGCACATTTGATTCTGGTAAGCAAAAACAAATATATTTCATAATTTCCTACTGCTGTTGTTTTGTGACAATGTGTGACACATACACAATCCATACTTTACTTACTTCCACAGGACACAGAGAAGTCAGCAGTCGGCTACCAGCCTTTCCCACCAACCCAGATGAGTGACATGGATGACATCACACCACAGGTACGATGACACTCAATCCAGACTTAGAGCACAGAGTCAATACAACTCTCAGATGCAGTCTGATTTGTTTCTCCATCCCGTCCTACTGTCATTTCAGCAGTTGATCTCCTCAGATTTTTTAGTCCTTTGGGCCAAAAGTCCAGTGGACTTGCGGAATCACTCTGGGTCTGCTGTTCGCTGTTAGTTCCCATATCTCAGAAACTGTCCGGGATCCATTTTTCTAATTAGGTATAATCATTGGATTATTCTAATGTTACCCAAGGGAGGGCCCAACATTTTCAGTTTGTCCATTTTTTTTAACTGTTAACTTACTTTAAAAACAAATTACAATGAGATATCTTTGGATAAATAGGTAACAGACAAGACATTTGTATTTTATTAATCATTTCAGAGGGTAGCTCAGGGCCTCAAAAAATATACATGACCACATTTGGTCTGGATCTGTCTGGGCAGCCTTGGAACCAATACTTGTGTAGTAGATACTGCCTCAGTTGACTCCAACTCTGGAGGCTATGTGGCCTGACCAAAACCACTAATGACAAGTCCATTGCTGCATTCAAACAATATGGCTGTGTTTCTGGTCATCTCATATGGATAACTAGTGAAAATGCCAGCTGGGTGATTGTTGTGATGTGGCTATAGCTGAACAGTAATTCACCAAAACACATTTCGTTCATAATTACAAATTCACAATTATAGTCCAAAGGACTTCAGCGTATCCTGGCCTATTATTGTGTTCATGGTTCTCTTTTCATAAAGAGTTGGATTCAAGATCAGTGAGAAATGTTGCATTTTGGAGTGGCGGATCGCACACAGATTCATGTACATATCTTTCTGCGGTATTTAGTTCGTCTGAGATGTGTTTGTGATTATTGGGACTGATGTTGGTATATACTGTGATTTAATTTTTTTATGATGTTAGAATTATTTGTCTAAATCTACCTCTGGCTACAAATAAAATACCTCACAAGATCACGCCTTTCACAAGACGTTTGTCGTAACACATTGTTATGAATATAATGATTCTGCATTATTAATACGAGAATGTTGTTTGCAGCAACCAGAAGGTCGAAGGTCATCCATGAAGGGGTTGTATGAGAGTTTTATCAGCTCCAGAGATAGGAAACCATGTGAGTCATGTAACGTCAATCTCTCTTACATCAGTCCACACCAAATCACCAGATAGTCCTGCACATCTTCACATCTCTTCAATATTTGTTATTAGCTAATTCCCAAATTGCAATACTTCCCACACCTAATGATTTCTGAGATACTTTTGTGATTATATGTATGCCTGTTTTTGCTCATAAACTAGTGACATAATTTAATCAAGTCTGAGATGCAATACCACAATAAAGTAAGTATTACATAATTTTATATTCATAACTGTATTATAATGTTTAACCCTGTTGTATTTTATGCACATCTGAACAGATTTGATTTGTCTATTGTGGATATATAACGTCCATCCTGTATTGATGTTTTGTTTCTTTGTTTTTGCTATTATCTCAAATATACAGATCGAAAAACAAAGTTTCTTCAAATGTAAATATGTTGAATAAAAACGACTATAGACCATTAAATGTTCTATATATTTTTTTTAGATAATATCATAATATTTATTAACAGTAATTTATTAACATAATTAATTTTTTTATTGCTATCATGGTCACTGGCTTCCCTTTCTCCCAGTTTCACACATTGCGGTTGTTTCCAGCCGGGGATAGGGAGAGAGAGAGGGAGCGGGACTTTGAGAGACGGGATCACAACAGGGAGCCACCGAAGAAGGGAAACACGATATACGTGAGGGCCCATGGTATCACGGAAGAGATTATGAGGAAAGCATTCAGCAATGTGGGGAACATCTTACATCTGACGATCGAACGTGCCAAGAAGTGAGTTGTATTTACATTTCAGCATATGAAGTTAATTGTATTTATATGTTTTGTCTATTAATTATGACTTGGTTCTGTCACCATTTCTTCCAACAATTCTAGTAATGTGTCTAGGTACGATGGTAATGAAAAGACGACGTTATATCCAAGTACATTTCTTTTGATAATATTTAATGAAGTCTGTACAATGAAAAGAATTAATTTCTCCCATCAACTGGTGCGGCTGGATGTCTGGTCAAATGTCAATCACATAAAGCCACCACCCAGTGGATAGGCACAGTATGCTAGCCGATATTTTAATGCCTATATTTCGCTCGTCAACATCAGGGGAACAGATTTAGGCATCTCAACTGTGTCAGTATATGTTGGTCTAAAATATCTATAAGGTGAATTATTTGATTTTCTACGAATCAGTGTTTGTTGTCAGTGTTGCTTTTAAAAACAGTCGGACTAGTTGTAACAACTTCATGGAGAATTCTCCTGTCAAGATCTCACTTTTACAACTATGTTGCCGTCGTCAGCTGATGTCACATTGAAAAGGCATTGATGGATGTTTTGTGTAATACAATGTCTCTGCCTGTTTCTTCTGTTGCAGCTGTGGATTTGTGACTTTTGAAAAAATGGAATCTGCAGATAAAGCAATTAATGAGGTGAATAACCACCTAAAGCACGGCAACGTAATAATGTCATGTATGTTATTACGGCAGCGTAATAATGTCATGTATGTTATTACGGCAGCGTAATAATGTCATGTATGTTATTACGGCAGCGTAATAATGTCATGTATGTTATTACGACAGCGTAATAATGTCATGTATGTTATGTTATTACGGCAGCGTAATAATGTCATGTATGTTAATACGCCAGCATGATAATGTCATGTATGTTAATGTGTGTAAGAATTTACATGTTTTTAATTGCATTGGTCATATAAAGTTCATTAATGTGTTGACAGACATATTGTCCTTTGTGTTATTTAAACTGCATTGTTTCCATGATTATGCCTAGGCTGAATGGTCTAGTAGCAGATAATATTAATGTTTGTTACAAGAAACATTATGCATTAGCACATGTACCCGAGGTAGTTTGTATATTTTCTTTTTTACACATGTATCATCTGTCTCATATGATGTACGTTTACATGCCTTAATAAGCAAATTGGATACATCAATACATGACATAAATTTAAAATGTCTACGAAACTATTAATTATTTATTTTAGGTTATTTATAAATAAGTAGCTTAATTTATTTAAAGGAGGTGAATAATAACTGTCCTTAACTTAAGGCGAAAGGATCTGCAATCTTTTGCACAGATTTCTGGTGCACAAGAATGGACAAATAGACGTGTACATTGTGTTTCAGATGCATGGGACCATGGTGTTTGGTATACGTATCAATGTGTCGATGGCACGAAGACAGCCATCATTTGATGGAGACGGTGGCGATGCCAGTGGCAATGGCTGGTCATCCATAGGTGAGCTGTGTTCTTTCACAAGCTCTCAGCATACGGGCTAGCCTCGGTTACCCAGACTCCGTGAGGTGGCAGCACTTTTAAGCCCCTCAACTCCGCCTGGGACAGTATATGGGCTTAAGGAAAAACGGCCAACTAGGAAATAAAAATTAAAATAATGATATACTTTTACAAGATAATAATATCATGAAAAGTATTCAACATTGAACTTATATTAACACAAAAGTAAGTAAAAATTCAAATTTACAGTTGTTTATCAAATAAGAATTACGGCAGGATTAACCAGTATCCGTGAGGTGGCAGCATTGTCTAGCCCCACATGGATAGCATACCGATTAAATAAGGATACCTTTTTATCAAATAATTCTGTATTATAAAACTATTCAGAATTAAACTTATATTAACACAAAATAAATAGAAATACAAATTTGCAGTTGTTTATAAAAAATATATTACGGCAGTGTCTGTGAGGTGGCAGCATTGTATAGATCACGCGGATACCAAACAAAAGCCATAAATGGTACCAGACTGTCTTCTTGGCGTAGTTCCGCAGCCGACCGACAGTCGGTTAAGCGAGACTACATACGGGCATAAATATGTATGACATCCACCACCGCTAAAGGGATACTCCAGTCAGTGAGAGGTTCACAGTATTAACTTACATATGTATAATATATTGGTTGTGCCTAGTAGTTGTGCACAAAGATTGTTAATAAATAATTACTTATGGTTTCATTGTATCAAGAACATGCTATCTTAGATTCAGAGCGCTGCCATCTTAAGACTTATACGCCAGTAACGTAAGCCAAATCGTTTACGTCACTGGTGCATTGTTGAAAAAGGCAAGGATTGGCAGAATCTTCGTTAAAAATTGTGATAGTGACGCACTGGATACATCAAGTACCATTGGACAGACATAGGATGTTCGAACGTGCATGCGCCAGTGTCGTAAGGGGTTTATGTCACTGGCGCATAAGTCTCAAGATGGCAGCGCCCTGAATCCAACATGGAGTGTTTCTTGTACAATTATACTACAATTAATTGTTTATTAACGGTCTTTGTGCACAATTACTATGCACAACCAATATATTATACATATGTAAGTAAATGCTGTGAACATGATCTGCCAATGCGTGCTGCTACTGCCAAAGTTGACATGAAAGTCTCAGATGAGCAGAAGCAATGTGACAAGAAGGGGCGGCAAATTGGTCTGACCTCCCTAGATTCAGTGACAGCAGATGAGGATCATGGCAGTGAGGGGAACACGCCTACCTATGCGGAAGCTGTACAACAGTGGACGACAGTTCCCAAGAGAGCGAAGACTGTGTCAACCAAGACTGTGCCGAAAGGATCAGCAATCATCGGCAGTGCAACGAACGTAGTGATCAGAGCTGCGAAGCTGTCAGATCTCCGCTGGGCAAATGTGTTTGCCTCTCGCCTCGACCCTGACCTGACAGTGGTGGATCTAAAGTCGTATTTGGACTCCTCGCTGAACCTGGATGTTGTGGTTGAACAGGTGAAGTCGACCACCACATACAGTTCATTCCACATCACATGTAACTGCCCACTTCCCAAAGTATTCTTGTCGGCAATGCTGTGGCCAGAGGGTGCGTACGTCCGATGGTGGAGGAACCATACCCGTGACCACAAGCGAGAGAACAATGACAATGATACCAAACTATCGGCTGCTAGCAGGGCTAGGAGCACCTCTCCAGACACTCAATAATGAAAATTATTTCTTATAACTGTAGGGGCCTACCAAATAAAGCCTCAAAATTACACCATAGACCCTGTGTGCTGGACATATTAAATGATGATGACATTGATATTGTATGCCTCCAAGAAACTTGGTTTAGTAAACAAGATCTTGGATCTTTAAATATGCTACACTCTAATTTTCATGGTACAGGGGCCGCGACTGTAGATTACAGGGATCGTTTACGTAGGGGTCATAACCCGGGTGGTGTGGCCATACTATGGCGCACACACCTTGATATGCATGTAACCTGTTTAGATCTAAACATTGACTGGCTAACAGGTATTAAAATTACTATTAGTAACCGGACATATGTTATATTATGTGTCTACATGCCTTATGAATCACATGCTCATGAAGACCTGTTTTTAGAAAATCTTGGTGCTATTAAAGCAGTGATAGAGGAGTTAGACACCACATGTATTTCTGTACTGGGGGATTGGAACTCAGATATAAGTGACAGTGAATCGGTTTTTTGTAGACACTTTAAACAGTTTTGTGAGGAAAATTCCTGGTTGCTGTCTAGTGAGCTGTTACTGCCAGCAAATACTTTTACTTATTTGAGTGAAAGGTGGGATTCCACCTCATGGTTGGACCACTGTGTGTCTACCAGTGATGGTCACAATGTTATTCAAAGTATAGATGTGTTATATAGTGTTTGTACGTCGGATCACATTCCGATATGTATCGATGTTTCCCTGGAGCTAGTGCCTCAGGTTGAGGGTTTATCAACCCACGAGTGTCAAAAAATCTGCTGGGATAGAGTTAGTGATGAATGTATTAATAGTTATGCTGAGGCAACAAAGTGTAACCTGAAAAATGTTAATATTCCACATGATGCTATTATATGTAATAATGTAAACTGTACAGATGATGCACATATATCTGCGATAAATTTATTTTATGATAATATCATTGAATCGATGAAAAATGCAAATGGTGAACTGGTGAGTCGGCAGGGTAGGACAAAACCATACAAGTGTAGACCTGGCTGGAATGACCATGCCAGAGATCTCCATACTGCTGCCAGAGAATGTTTCATTATGTGGATTGACGCTGGTAGACCAAAACATGGTCCTGTATTTGATCTAATGAAGACATCTAGGGCACGGTTTAAATATGCTATACGTTTTCTGAAAAATCATGAATGCCAACTTAGAAAAGATTCATTGGCAAAAAAACTGTCGCAAAGTAGGCCAGATGACTTTTGGAAAGAAATACGCCAGGTAAACAACTGCAATATACCTTTACCTAATAGTATTGAGGATGTTACTGGTATTGATGAAATAACTGAATTATGGCGGTCTCATTTCAAACAGCTTTTTAATTGTATTAGGGATATAGATATTCAACAAATCAAATGTGATGCCAAATATACAAATGATATAGTTGTGGAAGTTAGCGAAGTTGAAAATGCTATTAAATGCCTAGATATAAATAAGACTTGTGGTATGGATGGTATATATGCTGAACACCTTAAACATTGTGATAAGCGCATTGTGCCTTTACTTGCTATGTGTATAACTGGTTTTTTTGTACATGGATTTTTACCTAGTTCTTTGTTATCTGTTGTGCTGGTTCCTATTATCAAAGATAAATGTGGCAAGATTAACAGCAAAGACAATTACAGACCTATTGCATTAGCTAGTATTGTGTCAAAAATTGTTGAAAACATATTGTTAGACAGAATGTCAGTTACGCTGTCAACAATGTCCAATCAGTTTGGATTTAAGAAAAAACATGGGACAGACTTGTGTATTTATGTCTTAAAGGAAGTTATTGACAGGCATAGGAGTCTAAATGGGTCTATGTTTACATGTTTTTTAGATGCTTCTAAAGCCTTTGATAGAGTGAAACATTCTATCTTATTTCAAAAGTTGATTGACAGGGGAGTACCTGGATATATTGTTAGACTACTTATATATTGGTATTCAAATCAGACTATGTGTATAAGATGGTCAGGTAAATTGTCGGAACATTTTGGTGTTACAAATGGTGTCAGGCAAGGTGGTATACTCTCGCCGTACCTTTTTAATATATATATGGATGATTTAACCATAGCTTTAAACAAATGTAACACAGGGTGTGTAATAGGTAGTACAACTATCAACCATCTTATGTATGCTGATGACTTGGTAATTCTGTCTCCATCTGTATCAGGACTGTCTGAACTGATGCAGGTATGTGGACTCTATGGGCTAAATCATGATATCAAGTACAATTCCAAGAAAAGTGCTGTGTTAATATTTAAAAGTAAATTTATGAAAAATGTTGATGTTCCATCATTTAAGATTAATGGTGAAACAATCCAGGAGGTGGATAATGTGAAATATTTGGGTCACTTTATTTCTAATACATTACGTGATGACAAAGATATTTTACGGCAATGCCGACAACTATATGCTAGGGGTAATACGCTATTGCGGAAATTTTACATGTGTTCCACTGAAGTGAAGCTGACTTTGCTTAGAACTTTCTGCTCTCCCATGTATACTGCTCAGTTGTGGTGGAATTACACAGTAGCAAGTATACATAAACTTCATGTGGCTTACAATAATGTGTTTCGCTTATTGCTAAATCAGCCTAAATATTGCAGTGCCTCCACTATGTTTGTAGAATACCATGTACCAGATAGTAAAGCTGTAATTAGAAACCTTGTATATAAATTCATGCGGAGACTTGATGCCTCTTATAATAAGTTGGTAATTGCAATTATCAACAGTGATATAAAATGGCAATCCAGGATAAGACGACATTGGATCAAAATGTTGTATATACATAATAGCTTTTGTTGAGTTTTGACTGATGTACCATTGTGCAATGTTTTTTTTCTTCTATTTACCATGTGCAATATTTTTATAGTTTTCTAGTCACTTGTATTTTTTTAAATGTTTATGTGGACATCTGTATGACACTGACAGTCTGAAATAAAGATATTGAATTGAATTGAATGAAAATCTGTCACTGACTGGAGTATCCCTTTAAGCACTCACTGCATTGGCTACTACAACAAATCTGCAGTATGCTGTATGCAGGTGGGGAGCGGTGGTCATGTGGTAGAGCGCAGGACTATCAATTGAGGGTTTGAAAATTAGGCAATTTTGTTATGTACCCCACACTTACTTGTCTTTCTGAAGAGATGCTAAAGGCCGGTAGTTCCGTCGATCTGGTGCCTAGGCCAGGGGAGGTAAAAGATCCCACACAGGGGGAACCTGATTGATTAGAATTGCCCAGTGTAATAGTGTAAATAAAAGTACATCAACTACACTAGGAATACCCTTTTTTAATGTGTGTGAAAGAAAACATGCACCTAATATACAGTACTGATCTGTGCAATCGTCTTGTTGTAGCGGCCAGTCAGTCCCAGAAGGGTGCCCACCGGGACAAGCGAGAGATGAAGGTCTATGATGCGGATGACATATTCTGAGCGACGTCAGTCAAAGGCATCTGTTCTGGATAAACCGTGCAAAGTTGACAACTGTCACATTTAAAGCTATTCCGTTTTGTGCGGAAGTGGGACCAAGATAGTACTGCCTTACACTGATGGTCTGCATTGTTGGCACCATGTAAGGTCCATGTAAGATGTGCCATGTGTTAAGGTCCACACAATATGGACTGTGGGAGATCGTGCATTCCTCACATGCAAGATATTCCAATGATCACACGTGGCACAGGATGCATGAAACTAATGGCAACAGTCAGAAGGTGAACACGTGTCATGCCATGGTACAATATGCACATTGTACAGATCAGTCAAGATGGTCCACTGATTAGACGTGTACTGTTCAGTTTACATGGGAGACACCATGGAGGCAACATGACACAAAGGTCCACGCAAAAGATATAATTAAAAAGGTCCATGATGATGGTCCTGTCATTAAGGACCATAACTGTTAACATGGTTCAGACAGTGACACGTTGATTAGTCAGACCACTGAAGACCATATTATACAGACCCTTCAAGAAGGTCCACTTACTGTATATAATCTATGTGCATTTCATGATGTATTCATTTCCAATATTTGCTTGTCGGATTGGTGAAACAAATAAATTGTGAAGTTAATATATTTTATGCCATTGCCCTATGGTAATAACCTCATTAATAAAGTAACTTAAAACATCATGGAAATAAAAATATTATTAAGAATAAATATGGGTTGCTGGAAAATTTTGGATTTATTCAATAAACTTTTTTAATACCAACAGTAAATAGTTTGTGAATATTTTTTATACAAAATATTGACAAATATTTTGAAACACGATTAAATAATAATAATGTCAAGCCGGTAAAGAACAGAGGATGTTTTTCAGAATATCAGGTTGTTCTCTAAAATTAACATCGGTGAAAAAGATGACACACAAATTGTACATTAAGAAATATGTTTATTTCAAAACTGGTGCTCACAAACATTTTTATTGTTTTCAACAACAGTACTCTTCTATGTTTAGTCTGCTCTTGTGAGTACCACGTGACCTTGAGAATATCGTTTGACCTTGAGTGTATCATGTGACATTGAGTCTATTGCTGCTGTGTTTTGCTTTTGGTTTGTTCCTTGGCAGTGGGGTAGTATTGTGAGTAGTCGTACTGTCGGAAAGGCACCGGCATCTCGATGGTTCCTGCATGAAATGAAAACACATTGTTCAGAAAAAATCGAATCAGCAAATGTTTACTGCCAGCCACGTATAAAACACACCATATTAGCCCTTTTGCATACACAAGGGAGCTCAATGTCAAGTTTATTTACATACTGGCCCATGTGCAGGTATAAGGATGCAAATTTGCGTAACCCAGTAGTGGGTACAACAGCAGAAGACAAAATAATGCACTCATGTCAAAATGCAAATTTTGACCAATTGTGACCCATCTTAACAAAGTGAGTCGGATGTCAGTAATGTTAAAAATCGAGTTATTGGTAACATTTGAAAGAAGACATATTTATTAACATAAATATGTCCATATATGGACAAATGACACGCCAAGCTTTGTCATGATGCCCAATTTGTAAGGGATAGTCCTAAAATTACCGGCAAAGAGCACATGCAATTAGCAGCTTTTTTCGTATTGTTTCATGAAATTCAAGCAGAACGCTTCATATAGGTCCTCGAACATGACACCAACAGACAAAAACAGTACCAATAGTGAAAACTGATAAAAGGAATATTAACAATTTCAGGGAATATCTAAAAATTGTTGGATTTACTTTTTTTTTATACAAAAACGACATTTACAGAAAATGTGTTTTACTGACATCCAACTCATTTTAACATGGGTCACAATTAATGTAAGTGTAAGTTCAAGAAACTTGCAAAAACTTACTGTAGACTTGAACCAAAAGTATTGAAACATTTGGAAACCCCATGATCTACCTTTTTAGACTTTGTACACATCAGTCAAAGTCCCTTTGTACAACAGTACTAGTTTTCCAATTTGAACCTTTGAGGATATTTACACCCAGAATTGTACGGTGCTGTCAGGCAAAAATCAAGCAAATGGACCTTTAGCCAAGTAACTGACTATTCAGACGTTTCTGTGCAAAGTCATATGGAGCTCAGCAATCGGTGATTTGGTAAGTTACTCAGGCACAGCTATGAATAACGAATACAAAATCTTGGGCAACGCTCTTGATTAAACAAAGTCAAGACAGATTAGATTGTAGAAAGGAAACGGATACCTTGGTCATAGGCTTGTGCTACTGCAATTAGCAGCTTCTTATGTTGCATTTGGCACAGGCCTGAAACATGAATCACATGATGCCTTGTCTTGTATGTATACTGGCCAACACTCCTGGTGGAGTCAAACGGTCAGGGTTGGGTGCGCATGCTGTTGGGTTGTTAGTCGTGTATTAAGGCTTGTTTGAAATGTTGTGGTTTAGAAATGTTAACTATTGCATCTGGCAGGGAATTCCAGTCTCTTATTGTTCTAGGGAAATATGAATATTTATAGCAGGACAACTTGAATACTATGCATTGTAATTAGTTTAAATGCCATGCTCACATGTAGAGGAGATAACACAAGCTACATAACATAACATTGCTTGGTGGTTACATGACTAGATGTCGTCCTGGGTGCATTCATCGAAAGAGCACTGGTGTCATGTCATTAACATTAAATCAATGGTTCACTACACTACCCCTTACCAAGGTTGCCGCCCAGAGCCAAGCTCCAGATGTCAAGCGAACAAGGAAGCATTTAGCTTATCAAGAGTTCATTAAAATATAATACTATATCTTATAAGATTATACATGAATTAGTATTGTACATACAATTTAAAAACAAATTATAAAATGCCACTAAATATGCTACTAATTAAAATACATGGTCTCTACAAATACACAAGTAAAATAAAAATCACATAAAATGTCCTACACTAATAACAATTAGTTATAATAATAAAATAAATATATGAATATATAATTTGGATGTGCCAGTTGTTATTGTGGGAAGCACCTTATTAAAGAACAATTAAAAAAATCCAAGCAATCATCCGATCGACAATTTCCATGAGCTACTGTGCCACTACAACCGTTCATTCACTGGAGCCCATGGTAGTGTATATTCTTTTAGTTACCCTAACTTCCCAAACATTATCAAATAGGTCCAAATCCAAGTCTGTCAAACTAAAAAGGTAATGAGAGTTATAAGACGATTGGATTTCTTTGCTGAATTAGCCACATTGCCATGTTTGAGGGTATCAAGACTTGAAGACTGATAATAATAATATATTTTATTTGGTATAGCACCACATCCATAATTGTCCGCAGCGCTTCACAACATATTACTACTCAAAATACATAAAAGGATAATAAGACGAATACTAATAAAAAAATGATATGTACAGGTATATAAATAACTACAATTACTACAATATTAAATAGTAATGAGGATATATGTGATGTTTTGTTGATAAACGGGAGTTCAAATTTGCAGATTTGCTAAAAATTGGGAGAACAAATTAAACTACCTAAAAATAGTGCTTCTGCCTACTGTCTAGCCAGAAAATTACACTCACCTGTCTTTGTGTAAGTTATAACCTCTCCAGTTTCTGGAGATATAAACTGGCTCAACAGATCAACGTTCTGCAAACAAGAAAAGTGTACAAAATACAACAGACAGTTAAAACAGAGATTTGCAAAGGCATAGAATTAAGTTGGTGACAAAGAGAATCTAGGACAACTATTAAAAATAATTTATGCAGAACAAAAACGTACTGTCAGTGTCACTTACCGACGGGTGTAACACTAAGTATTCATCACGGCAAATTGGACATGGATTCCCAGTTGTTATAACACCATGCCTCTGCAAAAGAATGTCAACAGCTCTCAGTCAAGTCTGCGTCTGTTCCATTTAAAAAATAACACATGCTGCATTCCTGCATATAAGGTAAGAGAGTGCTCAAAGCAATGTGCTAAGCAGTTTAGCTTGAGCCATGAGTATTCATTTATAGACACAATTACACAGACCAGGTCAGGCCAGGCCAGGTCAGGCCAGGCCAGGCCAGGCCAGGCCAGGCCAGGCCAGGCCAGGCCAGGCCAGGCCAGGCCAGGCCAGGCCAGGCCAGGCCAGGCCAGGCCAGGCCAGGCCAGGCCAGGCCAGGCCAGGCCAGATGAACTGAGGCAACATGAAAGTTATTTAAAATTGTCCAAGTATCAAAAACGTTATAACTGCTTCCATGGCATTCATGATTATGGTTGCTACTTCATTAACGTGATTGTTGTTGCTTTTTTATATTAAGTATCAAATCTTAAATGCATCAGCCAAAACAGTTGCAATATGCTTTTAGCACAACATTTACTAAACACTGGGGTGGTTTGACAAAACATTCATACCAACATAATATACCTGTAGATATCTAACAAAGACTAACTAGAAACAATAAAAAAAAATACGCATAGCATTGTGAACGCTACTCTTTGTGTAATGGCTTCTATGGTGTGAACGCATCACAAAAAAGCCCCTGGAGTTGTACGTACAATGCATGTTTTGCGTGTTTTCTCTGGCAGGCGACGTCCCTTGAAGTTTCTCCGGTATGGCACCCACACAGGAACACCGCGGTACGTGAGCTCATATGCTGCAACACCAAGCACGTGTATGTGAACAAACCACACAGCATTGACAAAGCTTCAAAACATAACTTGGCAGTGAAGCATCTAGACCTTGTTTTGTGATTATTGCAGTAATTGGTAAAAGTGTTGGTACAGTGGATAGCGTATCTACCTGACACACTAAGTTCAACCCCTGGATCAATCAGATACAATATATTTGGTGTAAAAATCCTGGCTCTCAAAATTGGGGACTGTCTACCCATTGTGACTGTGAATTCACGTTAATATCAGTCTTGTTTATTTTTATCTATTTCAAAGTTAGTGTTTTATAGTGACATACTGATTGTGACCTGAAACAAAACCTAGTTGACCAGGGCTTCCCCTACGTGAAATGATGGGCGAAATGGTATGGTGAGCTGAGCAAGCTCTGAAGGTGTGGGGCAGAACTATTTGAAAAACTAGCTTGAAAATGGTGCATTGAATAATAAAATGTGTTTTAACCTATTCCCTGGAATTTAGTGTGGAATGAAATTACAAGTTAGGATGTAAATGTGTTTGCAGCATTACTTGTAAATAGTCCATGTTCACTCAGACTATGAGGTGGCAATTTCAGCATATTCTGGGTGAAGTGGCTTAAAAAGGCAGCAAGGTGGCTCACTTTGCTCATCATACAGAAGGAGAACACCAGTGAACTAGAAAAAGTATGTTTCTTTCTCACACCTTTACTTTTCAAGTAGCGGATACTTGTCTCGGGATCAATGACCGGTCGCAGATTGGCCTTCTTCTCTTCATCTTCGCCTCCCTCCTCCTGGTCATCTTCTGCTGCCTCGGCTTCCTGACGCCTTACACTGGAGAGGCTGAGCCACTGGCGTCTCTCAGCAAACACTGGACATGCCACCAACTGCAACCAAGACACTCAGTGGGTAATCTACTTCTGGCAAAGAATGTAGGAGCAAAAGCAATTGGTAAGGCAGGTCCAGGATGATGACAGAAGTTGGTTAAGACGAGTTGCATGGAAAAGGGCATGGTTAATAACGATGCTGGATGCCCTCAGGGAATAAGAAGACCAACATTTTGATTGGAGAATTCTATGTAGAGATTTGGCAAGACTGGGAGGACATATAAAGCGAAAATGCCCATGAGGAGATGACTGAGACAAGTGACTAAACCGCCCACCAAGGCCAAGCCCAGGGCCTGCCAGTGGCAGTCCAAGACAAGGTGGTGGAGATGGTAGTACAAAATAGATCAGTAGCGCAAAAAGGAAAACCTGACTAAATCCAGATTTTCCCTGATTTAGCTAACAGTGTAAACTATTACAGACCAACGGTACTATTAAAACTAGTCAAAACTATTTGAGTTAGCCTAAGCCGTGAGGGCAAAAATCTGCATGGTAAATGATTGACCCCTCAATTATCGCCCACTGAGCTCTGACTACGCCATAAAAACAAGAAGCTAACAAATTGACAACATCAGCCACACACCTGTTTACGATTTATACATGTACATGTGAGTCTGTTTTTCAGTGGAAGTGCTTCTAGCAACAACCGAGTGACTGTCCTTGCATACAAATTCATAATCGGTTTACGCTAACTACATAGATGTCCCGTTTTGCTGTCGAGCAAAAATGTGTTCCGACGTAAATACTTTGTGAAGCGGTGTTTTTCAATTAATATACACAATCTGGTCTAACGTTGTTTTACTGGGCAATAAATAATACATTAAATCGTGTACACGTGTTGCCGGCCTATCCTCCAAATAAAGACCAAAATTTCGAAAAATTATGAATGACAGGCCAGTTGTGACTTGCCGATTACAGTGTTTCGGTCATTACAGATATGCTTTGATTGACCGAAAGTATTGGTAGTGGGCATGCACCAAGCTTGAGTTACATAATTAACAAGAGTATTACTAGAGAAATATAATACGCAAATTTATGTTCAAATAACACGTCAAAGCGTTCAACGTATTGCATTAAACTATTAGTTGTGATTAAAAGCAGATTGTTCATTAGCGCATTGTTGTAAGGTAGATTATTACGTAGTATACATGCACACATTAACACGATTAATTACGTTTCTGTTCTTTACAGCAATGGGAGATTACTTAGGTAAAATAATACTAATTAAATTTTGTTACAAGCTGTCCGAACTTCTCGTCAGTATTTATATTTTACGTGACTACGTGCTTGGACGTGCGTGTGAGGGGGGGGCGAAGGTCAAAATACTCGTAAGGGATTCAGGAAGCTGGAAGGCCACGCATGAAACAACAAGTTATTAGAGCTGTTATCAGATAAATACACAATTATGACAATCCATGTATAGTTTCATAGCAAATATGACATGGTAATGGTAAGATATAATTGGTGAGTTAATGATGTGGTGTATTTATGTTATCAGTTACAGTTCCCTTACGGGGCTCAAGCACGCGGCTTTGCGGAATGACGTCATAAATAGAGAATTCGGAGAGAAGTAAGTATGGAATGGGCGTTTGTTGAATGTTTCAATTTTTATGTGTTGTTTCCTGTAGTTTGTTTGTTGTGTTATCACATATGTGTATGACCGCGTTCAAGGATGCATTTGACTCACACTATGTTTTTGTTATTTTGCAGATTGCTGTAATATTCGGGCGAAAAGCTGCATCGACTTGACCTTGATTCTGTTAGGCTCGCCATGTTGAAACTGCCTCAACCTGAATGACGACGTTGCATCCAAATATACCAAACAATTTCTATAATACTTCATTGTAGAATTCACGTCTTCAAACGCTCAGTAAACTGTAGTATTGCCTAAAAATGTGACGACTCATACGATAAAGACAACCATTTGTAGCGTGTAAGTTAAATCAACAAATTCATCTCATTACTGGGCCGACATTCGTGTTCGATCGTGCAGGACAGCAATACCGACAGCGACAGTAGACGTGTAGAACGACTTGACGAAGCTTAATTTAAACCGGACGGTTCCATGAACTGACATTTCACAAACATTAACGTTAGCCTTTCAATAGTAGGTACGTGTGTTTGATGTAAGTAGGTTAACAACAAACTAAAATATGTCAACTATAAATAGACGGCTATTTCATATCGATTGTATGGGAGCGGGAGTTGGCTCGGTGCCAAGTATTTATGTAGGCCGTCCTTTTAGAGCTGGTTTGTGATGGTTAAATTGACGTTTAATTATATCCTTTATATTAATCTTTCCAACTTCACCATAGCAACATCTTGCAATGAAGCAAAAATTATTTATTTTTAGTGACGTAAAATATATAATATTGCAAAATAAGTATTACTAGAATAACACTAACCACATGCACACGCATACATGAGGTCATTTGCAAATAATTGTTAGATTAAATTGCTAACCTAAAACGTATGACCTCAAATTCTGATTGGATGTGGAATTTAAATTGTAGAGGTTGGTATATTCGATTGCGTCGTTCTGGGACTGGGTTAGCTGTTATATTGCCGACGTGGACAAGTTTGGTGGATTTCTAGGAAAAATGTTGATTTCGATACGCCATTCGAGCATCGGGAATATCGTTGACGAACGTGTATACGCACACCGGGGACAAGCGAGGCTCGACATGTGTCCATTTCTCACGCCAGAAAGTGCTGGAAAATACTGCGTGCCGACAAACAACGCTGCACCAATCTTCAAATTCAACGATGCAGGAACGTCTTGTGCTTGACGCGACTGGATTTTACTTGCGCTGTCACGTCAAACTTGCGCACAATTATGTGGCGTAACGTAAGAGTAAGAAATGATTTGCACGATGGCATGGCGATTGCTGTTTCGTGTTATCGTGACAGAAGTATGCACATGTTCGAGCCTCGCTTGTTGCGTAATGTGTGGTAAGCATGTTGGTAATTTTGTTTATGATGTGACTTGGTAAACAATTTTTGGGGCAGTTTTCTTTAATAGTTTTATGATTTTGCGGTATGTTAATTTGACAACGAAGATTTTTTTAGCGCTTATTCAAAAGGCGTTATTTTGTTTAGTTGTTATAATTATTAGGCTTTGACAAACACTAACAGCTTCATTTATTGAATGTTGTGACTGGGTTAAAACATGTTTTTTTTTAAACTATCTGTTTAATTTTATACACATCGCGAAGATATTTCACAAAAAAGATGTTTAGTTTTTAGGAACTGAGTCTGGTGACGAAATGTTTACGTTTTCACTGTGACGCATTCCGTGAAGTTTAGTAACGTTAATTGGATCGGCAATTCACTAACATTTGTTTAATCTGTCAAACGACATCTTGTGAAGTAGTTCATCGATCTTAACGACATATTGGTGGAATGACGTTATTTTGTACGTACAATATATCGTAAATTGTCTCATCTAGATTTCTTTCTTTCAATGCTTGCGAAAGATAGATTGATAAGACGGCGATTAATCGGGGCGACGGGAATTGCTGGCTTCCGCTCTTACCCGATGACGTAATTGCACCAGAACGTGACACTGACGAAACTCATATGACGTTTTATTTTTAGAATGATGACGTCACTTGCGATTTGTTAATCAGACATTAGGTACACTTCAGTAAATGGACTTGATTATAGTTAGTATTGTATTTACTTGGGATGCTGGCAAAACAGTTATTCAAATTTGAATCGGCGTGGTATCGGCAGTAATAATAGAAAAAAAATCGTTAAATTGGAAGTGAAGCGTTGGAGACAGTCGCAGTTAGTTTTGTGTATTTGACTGTTATGTATACCATACGTTGCCGATGGCGATGACACACATTTTCTTGTTAATTGAAACGGTTGTCATTAGCGGGGCCGGATATTTGCGGGGAGTAGGGTTATCGCAATCAAGGATAGGCCGGAACCATGTTTAGTTTTTATCTCATCAGTTTTATACAGTTTATGCCACTTTGACTTTGTAAATTTCGGCTTATAATTTGAACGATTACTTCCGCTGAAAACGGAGAAGTTGCGTAGGCCGTGCAAATGGTCTGCGAACGCACTCCGGTGACTGCAGTTGGGTTTGGTGGGATTGAACACGAGACTCGCTGTTGTGCGTACTATTGAGACGCATCGTTTACGCTCAGTGATGTAGCGAGATTGACTAAAAACAGTTATTCCAAAAAAATCTGCCGTACCATGAGTGTGACGGACTCGGTTTTGCGATACTGCTGGCGTTTAATTTACGGATTACGGACTTGGCAGTGAACCAACACACCGTTGCCAATCTGCCAAGGCAATCATTTCTACGCCCGGCGTTTGTGCGTAATGCGATTCGCAGCGTGGTACTTGTTTACGTGGCTGGGTTCGAGTGAGGTCATGTGTGAAGAGTGCTGCCACCTAGCGATTGTTAAATGTGGATCTGAGTGCAATGTGCGTGTGTACGTGTATGGAATAGTGCACGAGTTGCACATAGTACTGGGTAACTAGGAATTCGTTTGCATGTAATAATAAGAGGACATCCTGTGTATGTATTATATTGTAAGGCACATTTGTTATATTATGTAAAACAATGTAAGCCGGAAATGTTTTCATAGTGATGTATCTCAAGGCAAAAACCCACTGAAAGGTGCTATCAGTGTATACATGGTCAGTTGTTTGCCGCAAAATCAGATGTACACCAACTTGTAATGTGTATGGCATATTGTATAGGCAAATCAAACAAGAGCAAAACAAATTGGAAGAGAATGTACTTCACCAATCATTGAGAAGATAAAGTCGATGAACTTTATAGGAAGGACTTCAACAAAGAAGAAATGTGAGGCAAAGTTGGAGTTTTATCAAAAAGAACTAATGAAGCAAGCACAAAGGACTATCTTATGTTACTTTGGAAACAAGCAATACGTAGATATATTCTAAATGTTGACCATTTATAGTGTTGTCAACAAGAGCAATGAACAATTGCACAGTACAGATGATCACTTGACCTTCATGTTCCCGTTGAGAAAATAATATGACTGAATTGGCTTAATTTAATGGCTTATGAAAACATTTCAATGCATGTCAATATGCAGAACATTAATTCTGAAGGATTAATAACATGTTTGTCTGAAAAAGCAAACCGTTTTCAAGTTGCTATACCATACTACAGTAACAAACGGATGCATTTGCTTGACATTCTCTGCAGTTATGTATGCCACAAAAATGTATTACATTATCAATAAATCACAAATTATCAGTAAGAAACTTAGTTTTAACAGGTAGATAGGAAACATTTTTTGTTTTTATGCATGATTTTTTGTTTTCTTAGACAAATGAGGATAGCTTAATTTTGAAACATTTTTTTTTTTACCAGGGACGTTCTGTTATTCATATGGGCAAAGTGATGAATAACTTTCGGCCTACATTTATTCAGTGAGATGGTGTTATAATTGAGTGATTTGTTATGTAATGTTTCTGGTGGCATTGTCCAGTTAGTGTGTTTGCACATATAAGGTGAATGTTGCCTGGAGCAGAACAAATGCGGGAATGTTGTCAAAAAGGTGAATTAGGCAGTGGTGTTGGAATGTTAAGTGTGTGGTTAAAGAATGTGTTTATTGTTGTAATACTGTTGTGGGTTTCCTTTTTGCTGGTTATGTCTGTAAATTTATTTTTACACTTTGCCACTGAGCTGATTAACATGCATGCAATTCAATATTTTCTTCACAGCTTTAAAAAAAAAAAAAATCTTAAAATTATATCTCTGCTCCCTGAGTTTGTGCTGGCTGCAAGATTCTCAGAGTGGACATTAGCTACCAGTAATGTGTGTATATTATACAAAAGTGGAATTTACTCATTACTACTCTGGCTGTTAAATGATATAATTTATGAACATAGAACACAGTTCTCATGAATATAATCTAATTGGTTAACTACTAGATGGTGTATTATGAGCATATTAATCATGAACTCATCTAAACATGAGTAACTGCATTATCAGAGTAGTTATGAACATTGGCAATTTAATGGCAACTTGTGAGCAAGTTGTAGTCAACGTGACATGAAGTAAACAGCAGTTGACTGATGCATTGTGAGTATGAATTAAGAACATGTTATTTCCAATGTCTAGGCCTAGACATCTACCAATTAAGGCTGCAGTAACAGCATGACAGTCGTGAACATCTAGATATTTCACACATTCTAGTGTAATGTCTGTCTTACTGAACATACACGGACATTTGAAAGTGGTATGCTGAAATTAGATCATTCTAATGAAGCAAAATACGTTTGACGAGTATTACAAAGTCCAGCACAAAACATAAAATGGGGTACCTGGTAATTGTGATGGTTGCTTGATAAAATACTGGTAGAATTGGTATGCTAGCATTAATTGTTTTGTTTTTGTCTAAGAAAGGTCATTATATGTATAGAATTGAAGCCATACATAAATAAATGTAAATGGCTGTCTTAAAATAAGGATATAATAATTGTTAATCATTGTATACTGATAGAACGATATCATGGGAACATAAAATAGTCATGTAATGATGGTTATTTGGCAACATTTATCTATTGAGTCATGATGAGAAAGCAGTTTCACAGGGAGTCAAAATTCTTTATCTGTGAATTGGAGCATCATTTTACCCATGTCTATTGATGTTAAACATGCATAGGTGGAAGTAATAGATAAACTAGTCAGGTAGGGTCAAACTAACAATACATTATACAATTCTACCAGTAGAGCGCAGTGGCTCAGGGGTAGAGCTTCGGACTCTCGACTACGAGAACCCGGGTTCGAATCCTGGCTGCAGTGTTAAAACCTTGGGCAAGTTTTTTCACTCTACATTGCTCCAGTTCACTCAGCTGTTTAAATGAGTACCTGACTATAGACAGTGGTGGATATGTGTACGAGCAGCCTTCGCGCATTAATTGTAGCATATGGCTGGATGCTTCCCAGAGAAGCCGAGATGGTATATGAGTGAACAGGTCTGTCAGGGAAGTAAAGTGTAAAGCGCTTTGAGCGGTCCTGAGGACTGGATACTGCGCTATATAAGAACTGTCTTTACATTATATACAATAAAACCTTGGAGGGTATAATAAATAATGACAAATAATCCAACAATATATGTATAGGAGAGTTGGGTATGTAATATGGCTAAATGTAGAAAATAGGGCCACCTTTACAAATACTGAATATTTTCAACCTATAGATTGACGAAATTTTTAAATTTTTGATAGCATTGTAATATTATGTATATGCATTAATATTGAACTTTGGCGCCAGTGGAGGGCATACTTTGAAAATGGGAGATACATCTGACCCCTTCTTCATTGATTGAAGCACATAATTAGAAAACATTTAAGACTCGATAAGACTGACTTTCGTTTTACACATACTGTCTGGACTCTTACTTTGGACTTGCATTCCTGCACGATCTAGATAAACATCCCAGTTTGACAAGCATAATTTCTGGTGTAATGCTGTCTCGGTGTAATTACGTTACACTACTGGAACTGCAATAATAATATGCTCAGATTTGACATGATATCAATATACAATATTAAATTAGTTGGCTGACAAAAGAACACAACTGGAGGTCCACATTATTGTTGATGAAGATAGTTTTGTTCAGGAGGAAAGAAAATGCAATCTATGTTTCTGAACAAAATACCTCAAAATTACTTCTCCTGGGCCTGTCCCATCCTCTAGATGGTATTCCTTCACCTGTCTCATTCTTCAGTTTTCTTTCATTATTGTCTGTTCATTCCTCCCTATCAATATCTCTAGGGAAGGGAGATGTTGAAAGGATGAGATGAACAATAAAGAAAAAAAAATGCAGATCAGATTAAATGAAGTATTCATGGGGTGGAATGGACCAAGTGACTTGGCTCTTACTTTGCAACAGTCCAAGGGGAAAGAAATCTTTCTAGAAGCTGTTTAGTAAGTGATACAAAATGTGCACGCTTACTCTTGAATAGCCAAATGAAAATGCCTCGTAAAACATCTGTGTATGTAATTTGGATCAAAAGGTGCTGTTGATTTTATTAATTATTACAATGTATTGCATTGTCTACATTTGGTATATTTGTTTGCAGGAATGCGGAATTTGTTTGACATGATGGTCCTGCCTGAAGTGGTGGAGGAGAAGACTAAGGTATTTGGTGACATTTCTTACAAATTTTTAGAAACCATACCTTGTTACTGGTCATACTTATAATTGTAAGTGCTTAGATGAGCTTACACTTAGATGGTTTTGGTGCAAAATAACATGCAACACATTGGACTTGTAAGGATTTTTTGCTCAATGAGAAGAAGGATCCCTGGTAAGCAAAATAACTCCAAAACCAAGCTTCCAGAAATGCACTGCTAATAACTGTGTGGTTTCTGATAATTGCATTTAATCTAGAAAACAAGATGCTGCTACATTTATTTTCAGACGTCTCACAGTAAATGTATTGTGCCTGTAGAGTGTAAACACTTGGAGAGAGACATCACGTAAAGACTATTCGGACACTATGTTTTCGGAAACTCTTAACATTTATGAAAATAATGATTTATGAATGGTACATTTTTGACAGGTTAGCAGTTTGTTTAGGTAACCAAATGAATAATATGTTTATATCTTCACATTGTTCCGTGTCCAAAGTGTTCTCTGTCTCTAGTTCTCTCTACTCTGATTGCAGGGTCCCATCGATCCACATGAGCTGCTGAAGGCTCTCTCGTCAATGCTGGGCCCATCTGGTGACATTGGTAGCCTCGATGAAGTTGATGGATTTGTCAGGTATGTTACATTTATTTGTGTCGGCTACATTGTAACACTGTGTTACTTTGATTTATTTTCTCTGATTGTAGGTAGTGTATATTTGTGATTTCTTGTTATTTTTGTTCTAGATTTTCCCCGAAATAGTTCTATTGTCAGTTTCATAGGTCCTTCATATTTTGAAATTGTTCGGGGTTGAATTATCTTGGCATAAAATTACATTTTATGTCGTCTAGTGTATGCCACTAAATTTACAAACATCAGACTTGGCAGTAGACATTAGAAAAATGAGCAAAAAGGTCCATTTTGGAAGGCAGATACATGCAGATGTGGAAAACTGAAGTTTCAGGAAGAATTCATTCGTGACGCTTAAAACAATGCAGTAATTTGGAAAGCTTTTAACGATGCTGCACACGGTTTCCACAATTGTTGCAAGTTACATAAAGTGTTCGCAACCCACTGAAGGACAGATTTTAAACAATCTTTATAGGGATGGTCTTGTCTGGTGTGAAACTATTAATTGGTCAGAACATTTAACCCTGGAGAATTTTTTAAAACATTACTTTTCTTCTGATGAGTCGGATGAGGTCCTACAGGTTTGGTACCTGAAAAATATAGGACGTAGAAAGAAATGCTCAACTTCATCACATTCTTACATACAGTAGACCCAATGCAGATATTCCCGGTTACACTGAATGTGAATGGGCAAACCAGATTAACGACTTAACCTTGGCTTAACACAGATTACAGATGCGAGTGTAAACACAGGTTTAGGCTTAGTGTTTTCATGTGCTGATTGCAGGAATGTATTGCTCTCTTACGTGGTGGCCAGTGCCACATAATCAGGACTGGGAGAAATATAGTGGGTACTTACTGGGCCATGTAGTGTGGTAACAGTAAATAGACCAGGTTGTGTCCAACCAGTTGAAATAGATGAATAGCGAATACAGTAGTAGTCCCTCTCTTCAGCGTACACTCCTCTATCCAAGCCAAATTATCCCTATATTGCAGGTGTCCCCTCATCAGAGAGTCCATGTGTTTTATGTTAATTTATGATGACTAGATGGATCTTGTTGCTAGGCAGCACTATTAGTATTAACATATTCAAACAACTCTGTCATTTTGACTCGCCAACTGACAACAGCTAAACTGGGACTGTGCTGCATAGCAATATGCAGAGAAGCATCCGCCCATCATTTGTATGGGTAAAACCTGTCGTGGACAGATTGAAATATTGGTGGACGAATGGTAGACAGGTAAAACATAAAGAAGAAAAAAGGTCTTCCAAAAAGAAAAATGGGTGTCACACATGTGTTTGTGGTTTAGTTCAGGTCATAAAGCATATCTCAGCTGGCCTGTAAGTATAGAGTTAACATCCACGTCTCCAACAAAAAAGTGTGGCACATTTTTTATCCGGCATAATGCCATGCTGTGCTGTAATTATACTGTAACTACAGTGAGATTTTCCAAAATCCAGTCCATTAACCCAGGTACATTGTTATGTTATGTGGTAATTTTTCAACATCCCATCCATTAACTCAGACGTAAATTTGTAATTACACCGGTGTCATAGAATATAGACTATAATTTTTATTTCCTATAGAATATGGATCCGGTGGGTTCTATTATAGAAAATGGAGCCCCACTATAGAATTTGGACCTGGTGGTCCATATTCTATGGGGCTCCATATCCTATATGACTAATGTGCCATAGAATATGGACCCCCATAGAAACGGGACCCAGGTCCATAATCTATAGTGGTCCATTTTCTGTGTTATAGAATATGGATCCCCATATAAATTTATCGCACAATATCGAACAATTCACTCATTTTCGCAGTTAATAGGATACACAGTGTTTTAATGGCAATGGTGGCTAAAATGTAAAAATAATATTTTGTTTACAAAAGTGTTATGAATGTTGGCTGTGATATTCTAGTTACAATCTATGAACTGCATTATGCTATTTTACCAATTTGTTCAGCTTTTTAAAGAGGGGTCCAAAATCTGACACCGGAACTTCACCTCAACTAAACATAGTTTCTTACAAGCAGCTTTGAGAGATTTATATGATAGTAATCAGAATCCCAATTGTGAACCTTTGTTATAAATTCTAAAGTTTTTAATGAAAAACAGATCATTGTGTATGTAGTTTGTAGATGTCAGTGTCATATTTGTACATTTCAGATTGATGAAGGGCGTCAACAAACTAGTCAGTCGCTGTGTGTACGTCAACATACTGAAGGCGACAAGAGATGAAGCCACACTCGAAAAGTAGGTGTCATTTTTTACACTCAGCCATGTTATGATAATGGTTCCTGGATTTGTTAAATTTACCAAGTTGTATTGTTCCTTTAGTTTCTTTCTTTTCATGAAGATGTATTAAAAAAATTAGTTGGTGTGATTTTTTTTATAATAATTTACCTACACAATGACTTGTGCAGTGATCTGTCTAGCTTTTTGTAAATGAGAGCCTTCAATTAGTTCTCCCTGCTGAAACCCAGTGGCACAATCCATTGTGTGTGAAAAGCTTAAGAACAGTTTCTGAATGGAGCAATGACGTAGTGATCCACTGGCTGCATAAATACCACTGGCTGTGACTGCATTTGCAGCACCTGTTGTATGTACAGTGTATTGTGTAAAAGGCTTTCTTGTGATTTTCTACATGCACCAGTGTAATGGGAGGCAAATTCAAACTGCACAAAAAATACTTATTCTTAGCAGTGGAGTCCGATTGACCATGACATGTTAATAATGAATGACATATTTTTAATGTAAGCATACTGTGAACTCTGATACCAACTGTATATTTTGAATGGTGTTGAATTCTTCTGTAGATAAATAAGCTGTCTGTCTTCATGACAACGAATGATAGTTGGCTAGTTTGTTGTCATGCCAAGTAAAGCCTGTCAGTTGGTTTGTTCTCATATCAAGCAAGGCCTGACAGCCAGTTTGTTGGTGTGGCAAGCAAAGACTCACAGCCAGTTTGTTGTTATAAAAAGCAAATCCTGACAGCCAGTTTGTTTTATCAAGCAAACCCTGATAATCATTTTTTTTAAACATGCAAGACCCAACAGCCAGTTTCACCATTTGTATATATCAAGCAATGCCTGACATGGCAGCCAGTTTGTTTTATAACTATCAGACCTGACACCCAGTTTGGAATCAACTTCCTGTTGTGATTAAATCTATAGACATCTTTTGTTAAAAACCAAAAACATATTTGTTTGAAATTGCTTTTCCACTATAACTTTTCGGCAGTTCCATGCTGTGATGACAGCCTGTCCATGTGCCTGTCCCTGTCCCTGTCCCTGTCCCTGTCCCTGTCCCTGTCCCTGTCCCTGTCCCTGTCCCTGTCCCTGTCCCTGTGTATGACTAGCCAAATGATTTTGTTTGTTGCGCCTCTGAGCTCTAAGGATATAGGCACTATAGAAGTTTTACAATAATTATTTGTTATTGTATCAAGCAAGACTTGACAGCCAGTTTAGTTTATATTTGTAACAAGCAATGTCTGTCAGCCAATTTGTTCTTATAATAAGCCAGGTGTGACAGCCATTTTTTTTTTCAAGCAATGCATGTCAGACATTTTGCTGTTATAACAAATAAGACCTTGATAAAACAAGCAAGGCCTGGTAGCTTGCTTATTTGCAGCCAGTGTGTTACAACAAGCAAGGCCAGTTTGTTCTTATGACAAAGGAATGTCTGACATCCAGTTTGCTTTCATGATGAGCAACTCATGTCAACTAGTTTGTTTTCATGACATATTAGGCCTGTTAGTGTCAGGCACTTAATTGTCATAATAAGTAAGTCAGTTAGCCAGTTGGTTGTGACATGTCTTAACGATCAAGGCCTGTCAGCCAGTTTTATTTTCTATTTTCGTAACAAGCCAGACAAATCAGCCAGCTAATTGTCATAATAAACAGGGAAAGTTTGTAGGCAAACCATTTTATTGTACCATGGCAAGCAAGGCCACTGAGCCAGTTTTTTTGTCACTACAAGCCAGGCTAGACAGCTGATGTATTGTAAACAAGCAAGTTGTGTTAGCCACCTATTTCATAACAAGCAAAGCCATTCAGCCTGTTTGTTCACTTTGTGTGTGTGTTCGCGCACGTGCGCGCGTGGTGTGTGTGTGGTGGATCATTTTAATGCTAAAGGAATGCTTCAATCATTATAATAAAATTATAATATCTATATAACATACTAAAATCATGGGGATATTTCTATCTGAAATTGACACAAAACAATAAACTATCTTTTCATCCTGCTGCTGAAAATGAATGTGTGGTTGTATATAGTTTGCCGTTTAGACAGTTGTAGCTGCCAAGTAAAAAAATCCATTGAGAACTATTTTAATTATGATTTTTTCCAACATAAAAATAGGCTGATTCAAGCTGGCTAATTGTGGCCATGCTCATTACCTTTGCAATGCACATGTTTGCCCGTTGAAATATTGGACTGCTAATTTGTAGAATTTTCATATCAATCTAAAAGTCAATCTAAGTACATGAACTAATATAATAACCATGTTTATAAATATTGTCAAGCATTTTGTCAAAAAATCAACGCAGAAACTTGACATAATCCAAAGGAAACTTTCGAAGCAGATCGATTGTTTACTGCTCTGCCAATTTGTCTCCAACTTTAGTTTTGCGGGGTTGATGACGCTATGCTTGAAACCAAGGTTCTGATTGGCTAAATCAACTGATCTCGCATGAGTTATTTTTCGCAGATTGGCCATTCACAGAGCTTTCTTTCGATACCACATGTTGTGATGTAGACTTTATCAATGGGCAGTCCCATGCTCAGGTAAACCTACATAGGACTTTTTTATAATCAGACTCCCCAAATAGTGTTTTAAGGTTATATTGTCCAAAGGATAATTACAAGCAGAAGCAGTGGAACATTTTTTCCGGTAACAATGATCACGGAAATCATGCATTTTAATCGATTATTATGGTGGATGCCATGACATCGGCGACTAGTACTTGTGTTTGGCGATCTTAAGTAGTAATGAAGAATGCCATCTGTCGCACAGTATAACCTGTTTTTTGGGGCAAATGTATACATGTGTTATGATTATGTCCATTTAGGCAACTTGTTAGATATTAGTGCTTATCGAACTGTTGTGAATCCACAATGTACAGCAGTGTAAAATGCAAATCCCGTAAATGACACATTCAGGCCCTAAAATCGTGCATACTATCTGGGCTACGTAAATCACTACATGTCTGAGAGTGTGTTAAATTCAGTATTAAATCGGACATTTAAAATAAGAAAGGTATGACACAAAATATTTATGACCTAATTTTCGTAGTATTCATCAGTCGGAAGCTACAACTATCATCCGTCGTTAGAATATCATTCTTGTGTCCAGTCCCCAATCAGCTCCAGTTGTGCGGAGTCTCACCATGTATCATTATTACCCGCATAAGGCCCTATTGGGGCAAGTAGGTTATCATATGAAAGGTAGTATTCCCTAGTTTCAGGTATCAATAACTTATGCAATTAAAGATAGCACAACAATAAAAAAAATATTCACGATTATTTCCACCAAGCAGTCTATTACTATATCTACTATAACACTACTAGTCAGATTATTCCTCTTCATACATTATAATACTGTACGTACATACATGCATACATACATGCATGCTTTGTTCATTTATGTAATATAAAAAATGTAGGTATATCTAATCTTATATTGACTATTATTTAAGATAATATGGCCTATAAGTCGGTCACAATACATGGCGAGACTCCGCGCGACTGAAGCTGATTTGGGGACTGGTCACAAGAATAATATTCGATGGATGACAGTTGTAACTTCCGACTGATGAATACTAGGAAAATCAGGACATAAATATCTTGTATTATACCTTTCTTATCTTAATTGTCCGATTTAATATTGAGTTTACCATACTATCATAGGCATAGTGATTTATGTAGTGCAGATAGTAGTCAAATTTAGTACGTATGTGTCTTTTACAGGATTTGCATTTTATATAGCTGTACATTGTGGTTTCGATTAGCACTTGTATCTGACAATATACAAGTGCATCGTCTTGCTCTCGGAGACGGAAAATAAACTGAGATAATTTGAGTACCAATGTCGTCCCATGTTCCCGCCCGGCGGGGGTCGCGGCGCGGAACGCACTCACGTGCTGGTTTTACGGTGTGTGACTCGGGTTCAGAGTCACAGCCACGGGTTACGGGTTACCATTTGCCACATACGCTAGTCCATAGCACGCCCCCGGCGGCGTGTGTGGGACAGTGAGTCTCTCGTTATCCGTGATGATTTGAGCCCGTCGTTGCTAACTTGTACTTTCGGTAGCGTGAAGTCGTGTCGAATCGCGATTGTAACGCCGGTCTCGGGTACAGGGTCATTTGACAATGGGCTTAAGCTGTTATGACATAATCATAACACATGTATACGTTTGCCCCAAACAGGTTGTACTCGCGAAAAATGGCACTTTTCATTATTATTGGAACATAAGTACTAGCCGGCGATGCCATGGCAACCACCATAATAATCGATTAAAATTCATGATTTCCGTGATCATTGTCACCGGCAAAGTGTTCCACAGCTTAGAAACAAGACTGCTTGTAATAATCATTCGGACAGTATAACTGAAATAGTTAGACTGGAACAGTTCGATTATTACAACCAAAAACAAAACAAAGTCCTATACATTAGCATGGAGAATATGGACTTTCAGCCTCATTTACGCGCGTGAGACTTATACGCCTTATAAGTATGTACCTCACATACATCTGACACCACAAAAAGGCTTATTTTTTAATCTCAAGAACCACAGGATTGTTGTGATATGCTAACCGAGATTCAATGTTAATTACATGTGTTTTAATGAAATAGTACAATATTTTGTTTTATTTTGTAATAGTTAGCCGGAAAAAGTAGTGTCGGACTTACATAAAAAATGTACGTCCTACACCATATACAATGCTTATAGAATCCAATTTTTGAAACAAAATGTCTGTATTTTTGCATTTTCTGTAATATAATATTATTAATAAACATAATGATTGTTATAACAATTGGGAATCCATATACCTGGGTAAGTTGATTACCCCAACATTATATAATCAACTAAACTAAACTAAACCCAAATTAACTTGGAGCATGCCATTAGAACACAGTGATGACAATAATTATTTTGTATATAAAGTATATACAGTGTACATTTATTTGAAGTAGTAAGAAACAGTATAATATTTTAATGTGACATACATTTGCTATGTGACATAATTTCCAGCATTTTAATTGAATCAAATGTATGCAACAAACATAATCTAATATACAATGTAAACTCTTACAAACATATCAAATTGAACTGATACACACACATTGATAATTTATTATTAATCATTTATCATTTAAGTATTTGTACATTTATACTGCATAGACATAATTGACTAGAATACTGTTGCAACATTTACGTATAAATTGCTAAATGTGGAATGGATTAATAATTACACTTTATCCCAAAATGAGTAAATAAAAATAAAGAGATTGATTATAGTTATTAATATAAACTTTACTCCAAACTTTAAAATTGTTGATTGAATTCTTTTATAATGATTTTTAAACTGATAAACAGTCAATAGTACCGCATACCTGCAGGTCTGGATGTAAATGATTCAACACATTTAGGCCCAACACTAATATACATTGGTTTTTATGTTGTTCTACTGTTATTTTATTTGGATTTTATATTGCCTGTATATCAGGATTGTGACTACGCTGTACAGTGTGTCACATTCTCTCTTAGACTCGGTAGGGGTAGAACTTTGACATTTGTTTTACTAGACAACGGGACTAGTAAAAACAAATGTTTATTAGTCTGCTAAAAGGTTTACCAGTCTGGCAAAAGATAAAAACAACCCAAATTTAAGTGGTTACAATTTTATTTAAAACTAAAAAATGTTTTTGTAACCCCAGTTAAAAAAACAAGGCATTGTTCATAAATTAGTAACAAAGTAGTAATAAAGAAATAACAAAAGAAAGTAATCAATGAAGAACTGAAGATATGATTTGTATTAACGAAAGTGTGCAATTGAAAAGGGATGCCAATTGTGCTCATTGACCAGTAGTACCACCCTACCATATATACAGCGCAGCCTACCATTTGCCATAATCATTCCAGAAATTGACTTCATATTACGGTCTTATGAAAGCTGCTCAGCTGGACTGTCTTAATAGAAATGAACAATAACACACTGGGCAAAATTATAGACATCTAGAACAGTTAATCTTACAATTAATGCCTAGACAAGTTCATAGCTGGTGACTGTGCCCAAGAAAATGTCATCATTTATCAGTAAATGCAAATTCACTCTTCAGCAGTTATGCTAACATCAAAACCCCAAATCCATCAATGTTTTCTTTAGGCAGAATCTGGGAATGCACCAGAAAAAAGTGAATGCCAACATCGAAGACCTAATACACTGTCATTACACTCCCACTTGAAATGTTGTTCCTCAATGGGAGGGGACCTGTACAGTGAGGTAATAGGAGCAGGGGGGGAGTGGGACTGTACAGAGAGGTAATAGGAGCAGGAGGGGAGGGGGGCTGTACAGAGAGGCAATAGGAGCAAGAGGGGAGGGGGACTGTACAGAGAGGGCAATAGGAGCAAGAGGGGAGGGGGCTTTACAGAGAGGTAATAGGAGCAGGAGGGGAGGGGGACTGTACAGAGAGGGCAATAGGAGCATGAGGGGAGGGGGACTGTACAGAGAAGCAATAGAAACAGGAGGGGAGGGGGACTGTACAGAGAGAGGCAATAGGAGCAGGAGGGGAGGGGGACTGTACAGAGAAGTAATAGGAGCAAGAGGGGAGGGGGACTGTACAGAGAGGGCAATAGGAGCATGAGGGGAGGGGGACTGTACAGAGAAGTAATAGGAGCAAGAGGGGAGGGGGACTGTACAGAGAGAGCAATAGGAGCAGGAGGGGAGGGGGACTGTACAGAGAAGTAATAGGAACAAGAGGGGAGGGGACTGTACAGAGAGGGCAATATGAGCAAGAGGGGAGGGGGACTGTACAGAGAAGTAATAGGAGCAAGAGGGGAGGGGGACTGTACAGAGAGGGCAATAGGAGCATGAGGGGAGGGGGACTTTACAGAGAGGTAATAGGAGCAGGAGGGGAGGGGGGCTGTACAGAGAGGCAATAGCAACAGGAGGGGAGGGGGACTGTACAGAGAGGCAATAGCAACAGGAGGGGAGGGGGACTGTACAGAGAGGGCAATAGGAACAGGAGGGGAGGGGGACTGTACAGAGAGGGCAATAGGAACAGGAGGGGAGGGGGACTGTACAGAGAGGCAATAGGAACAGGAGGGGAGGGGGACTGTACAGAGAGTGCAATATGAACAGGAGGGGAGGGGGACTGTACAGAGAGTGCAATAGGAACAGGAGGGGAGGGGGACTGTACAGAGAGTGCAATATGAACAGGAGGGGAGGGGGACTGTACAGAGAGGGCAATAGGAACAGGAGGGGAGGGGGACTGTACAGAGAGGCAATAGGAACAGGAGGGGAGGGGGACTGTACAGAGAGGCAATATGAACAGGAGGGGAGGGGGACTGTACAGAGAGGGCAATATGAACAGGAGGGGAGGGGGACTGTACAGAGAGGCAATAGGAACAGGAGGGGAGGGGGACTGTACAGAGAGGGCAATAGGAACAGGAGGGGAGGGGGACTGTACAGAGAGGGCAATAGGAACAGGAGGGGAGGGGGACTGTACAGAGAGGCAATAGGAACAGGAGGGGAGGGGGACTGTACAGAGAGGGCAATAGGAACAGGAGGGGAGGGGGACTGTACAGAGAGGCAATAGGAACAGGAGGGGAGGGACTGCACAGAGAGGGCAATAGGAACAGGAGGGGAGGGGGACTGTACAGAGAGGGCAATAGGAATAGGAGGGGAGGGGGGCTGTACAGAGAGGCAATAGCAACAGGAGGGGAGGGGGACTGTACAGAGAGGGCAATAGGAACAGGAGGGGAGGGGGACTGTACAGAGAGGGCAATAGGAACAGGAGGGGAGGGGGACTGTACAGAGAGGGCAATAGGAACAGGAGGGGAGGGGGGACTGTACAGAGAGGCAATAGGAGCAGGACAGAATGTAAAACACAGCCTACCACCTCAACCAGTAATCTATTCCAGTTGGCGTTTGTTTACTAATGAGTAAAACTAAAAGGTCCATAGGGATCAAATGTGCATGTCATTGTCCACAGTTGTTGTAGAAAAGTACCGCAGGCTCCAATATCCAACTCGCAAAATTACTGGTCCCGAATAGACGGAGCAGCTCTAACAGGATACATGCAATTCCCAGAACTAATACGTCATACAGTGTACTGGTACTCACAAAGAGCTTGCTACTAATTAGATTAAAGGGTAAAATTCTATGTTGAATGCTAAAGTAGTAATTAATTTAGGTATCAGTTAGATTTTCAAAGTTAGTCATTGTTTTTCCGGCCATTTTGCCAAACCAATTGGTTTGTGGGTTGCCATTTTAGAAAGATTTCATAATTAGGTGGCAGCAGTATTGCAACATATTGGTGACAGTCGTAAACATACAACATATTTAATTTACATGGATGAAAATTATTTTACACATGTATAATAATAACCATGGGAAAATTATCAAATGGCCATCACTGTTTACGTTTAGTGAGTTGCACCTTTTCTTAATGTAAGATAAAAAACAGCAGTGGCCTACTTTTGATTACATTTTTGTCAGTCAAATCTCAGTCTAATTATACATCCTACTAAAGAGGGGCTGAAACACTTAAACATTTCTGTAAAAATCGAATATATAAATCCATGAAGGCCACCATATGGGGGGTTTGGGTACCCCTAAAAATCTGAAAAAAAAGGTACAGTGTGTATTTTAGCATAACTCACCATCTGCCACCAGTTACAGTCCTCTAAATTAAGAAGAAAAAAAAACGGGTTTTAGACTTTCCTCCTCCCTTAAACTAACATAAGAACATACAATTTAAAGGATATGTGATCATGATTTGATGAGCACAATATATTTAAAATAATTTTTCAAACTTGGATATGTTTGCCCACTGGATGCTGCATTTAGTAGCTCAATGTACATTTTTTTTTCTTCTGATTTCATCCATAAACATATCTGCATAAAAATAAGAATGTATTGTTTATGGTAGGATCAACAAATCAATTGTAAACATAAAAAAATATTAAGTTATGTCGATTTATAACAAACGAAAGCCTTTAAATGTGGCGATGCGGAATTGGGAATTTCTTAACCAAGTCTACTGCGGATGCTTTTCAAATCGCTACACAGAGAGTTTCAATTTACTGAAGATACATGACAAAAGTCATTCAAAGTGACCATATGCAGTATGCACCCATATATTATTTATTTGAGTTTGGTAGGAAATCAAGTCCATTTCGCCATAGTCCTTATGACTTTATGTGTCATTACTTTGTGAATATTAACGAGGACTAGCTAGTGTTGTGTTTCAAATTTGTTAATTGCTTATAAATCGTTATAGAATTTTATCTTTTTATTTTGAACATTAATATTAAAAACTATTAATGATTTGTTGATCTTTATAACGCCTATGACATATAATATGACAATATATTCTTGTTTTCACACAGAAATATCAGTTGAATGTAAACAAATTCCATTGAGTAGATAGGAGCTGGTGAAACCAAATGCAGCTTGATGGCAGCGCCCAGTGGCCAATGATATCCAAGTTTGAAAAAGTATTTAAAATACACCATGGCTCTGTGCTCATCAAAATTATGGTCAAAAATTCTCACAAAGTTGTATGTTCATTTGGGCAGTGGTTGTTCAGGCGTTTCAGCCCCCTTTAAATCAGGGCAGTAGTTGACTACACTAACCCTGCCAGACCTCCTGGAAATGAGCTGAATCAGTTCTATTTTAGTCCTACTTTTGTGTGCCAAATAAAAACAAAACAGAAATTGCTGCCTGCCAAACATGGCTGCTTTGAATTTTAAAAAGCCGGCACACAGCGGGCGATATTTAATTTAGTCATGAATACTCGTTCAGTTCATGAGACTTCGGTTTTGTCCGGCGAGTTCACTGTGTTTAGTCACCAATCATTGTGTGGCTCGCTGTGCATGCATGAGTAGTCATTGTAATCGGGACGCAAAAGTAATCACCCACTTGACAGCAAGCTCAAAGTGATTTATATAAAGACATTCAAGTTATGCGTAGATTTGCAGAGAATAAGAATAGCAGAGAAAGTACTTAATAGTAAGTTATCATATTTTGATCCAGTACATATCAAATGTATAAAAGCTTATAAACATCATAAACATTTAAATAAAAAATTGTGTTATATTATAAAAACAGCCATTAGTCAAACAAGGTTGTAATTGATGCAACAAAGGATGAACCAACAAATTTAAATTCATTGCAAGACTCCAACAATCGTATACTGCAAAAAATCGTAGCAGGGTAACATGTCAGATGTACCCTAATTTGGACATGGAAACATTGTATGTTCTTGGTAGTATCATTTGTTTGGTTTTGATTTTGTTAGCAGCACTATCCAAGCTCAAGATGTACATTTCACCCCTTGGCAGACCTATTCATGTAAACACCATTTCTTGTGAACCATTCCACCATGCTGCAGTCACTGTGTGAAGGCTATTCATTGACACACTGCAGTGCATTGTAGATTTGGCCTGCAGTACGGGGGTAGTGGTTTACGGCAGTACTCCAGCAACAAATAACACTTAGCTAGGCTGAATATTGACGCTGGTTAACTAACTTGTTGCTAAGACCTCCACAATAAGCCCATTTTAGTGTCACAATTCACAAAGTTGCCAACATTTTGAAATGGCCCATGAAACATACGAAAGAGCCTTGTCTGTTATCAGTGGACGTGACATGTTTGTCAAACTTGTCTGCAGTGGCATAGGTTTTGTATTATGTCTGGTATTAGTCTGTCATTGTAGACGTGGCTTGTAATGTAAACGAGGGGCTGTGTCATCAAGATTGTGAGCCAACAAGTAGGTCTAGTGCCTGGCACTGACAGTGAATGCCTGTGTCTGCTATTTATAGATGTTCTGTTGATAAATCCATGGTGTTCCGTGGTTGGACGTTCTCCCATGCAGATTTTATCACATCAAACATGACAGTGAGGTACTATTTGATATATTGTTTTCAAGACTGATTATAGAACACACAGCTGCAAAAAATCCAATGCAGGCTTTTATCTGACAACCAGTTGAACAAACCTGTGTCTATATTGTTTTTACGGTGGCAGTGAGTCAGTGACTGCAGGTCTATTGACCACACTAGACTAGCAGTCAACGTTATTTCGAGACTTGTTCAACTGGCCTAACACCACATTTGCATTTTCCATAGGCGACCATTATAACGTTTCCTTCATTTCCTATTAATCTTGATCAGCTCTCTTATTGACAATTTCACAGCATGTTTACCCTCCACAGACAGAGGTTCAGTGGAAAATTCGTGAACTTTTAATACCTCAGGCTCCCACAAAGTTCATTCAAACCTTACACCCCTCCATTTCTGCTTGAGCCACCCACGGATTGCCCCTGATTACATCACCAAGCAAAATTACAAATGTATTAATACGCAGAAATGCACCGAATGACAGCTGTCGTAATTTGACAGCTCTGATGTCACGCTGCACAAAAACGTCATTTATAATCACTCCACACTACATATGTGCTCACAGAAATCCAGACAACGTGCATAATGCTGCTTTTTTAAGGTACTCTGCGGTCGGGCAATGGCGGATGTGCACATTTTGGTGGTCTTACGTCAAATAGATTGGCCGAAAACGTCAAAAGTTCACAAAAATTAGTCATACATCAAGAATGACATATAGCTAGATTAACTGTCTAGGGAAATTGACACCATCTCGATAATAATTATAATATGCGTCTTCAAAAGTTGCACCCCTCCCAGATAAATAGCACTGTGCGTGGGTTGAAACACGTTTATTCAGAAACCGATAATAGATCAGACGTTTGCCTGAAACTAATGGCACTGTACACAACAAACTGTCCACCACAGTCTCTTAACGATCTGACAGTAACATATAGAGAATATTGAAGATATATATTTTTTGACAATTTTTTTTTTTTAATGTTGTAAATTTCACCATAAAAATGCAAAAATCATATTTTTGAACAGCATTTTTTCGGACACGCAAAGTGCTAAATTTCACGAATTTCTGTATATCATAATGCTCACCAACTTTGCTTAATTGTATGATGCAATTATGAACTGTGCGTCGTATATATACGTCCCCAGGAGGGCTCAGAATCACAGGCCAGTTTCTCATAAATTGTCGCAGTATTGAAAGGCCAGGCAGCGTCTTTCGATGGTAATTTCAATTAAATTGTATGTAGAACGCTGAAATGTGGGACATACATTCAGGAATATACACGTTACATGATGGAAGCATATTCGTGATACACAGTAGAACGTATCTCTTGCGTCAAACAAATTATCACCCTACCCCCCTTGCAATAAGCCGCTCTTTACTCGGGCGCAACCCATTATATTAGACAGAGACACTTCCATAACCATCACACGTCGTTTTTTATGCCACCAATTATTTCGCTGGTGTACATACACTATTGAACACATCAGATACAGCTGGTAGATTAGTTACTGTCAGAAAAAAATGTTGGCCAGTGACACCATAGACACGTGGCAAATGTTGAATAGACAGTTGCGCCACCCTCTGCCGCAACTTGATCGCTGTAAACGCATTCATTGTGGTAATAATGTTGTTACTAAAACATATCCACATTGCTTTTAGTGCATTAAAGAGCATCTTAGATGTTGACAATTCGGATAGAACATACAAATTACCAGTGATTTATATAGTTTCTTATCAGACTATATATCACTTATGTATGTGATTAGTTTAAGCTGACATGTCATATGCAAATATCTGTATAATTCGGTTATGTTACAGCTGAAAAGTGCAAGACTGTCGACAGGGATGGTGTGTTAGTTCTTGTAGACAATTTCAACATACTGACACTTCTGTTAGGTGCCCAATTTTAGTTTGTATGAGCATCAATGAACCTAATCGGATTACGGCAGTCGGGGCATACTTGGATAAAATGCGCTGCTTTCTTATTCTCAGTCACATCTGGGGTATATTTAAATATATTCTCAATTGTGTTCGGTGTTTCAGTTAGGGTATATATGTCGCTAAAATGAGCAGGTGAAAGATAGTACATTTTTAGACGCGCGTGGACAATCCGCTTCATTCGGCGACCAACAATTGACTAAAATAGAGGCTGCGTTTAAGGGGTTGGGGTGTAATCAAATGTCCTTTGCTCGCCCGTTGATGCTTATTTTGTGTTCTAAATACGACACAAGCAAGCATCACATAATTAGGATTAACAAATAGGAAGCTATCGGATGTTCATTTCAGTATTTGTTATTAAGAAACACGCATTTGTAGATGTCGCATACACAGTATAAGTAATGTAGTTGCAGCTAAACTCATCGTACTGGAAATATGTCGTTAATGTGGCGCATTTTTTTAAATACGAAACAAATTATTCACGCTCTTGAACAGGGACATTTGAAGCACAAACTCATGCTGTCTTCAATATAGGATATTACGCATGGTGTGTAAAATGCAGCGTGTAACTTCCACATAACCAATGTTATCAGTGTATTTTCCTTGCATATCACGCGGTAACTAGCTTGCTAATTGCTTTTAATAACTCTCCTAGATGGAGCATTATCAGTAAATAATGACTCCATTGTATTACCGTCAATAGCAACTTCAAATGAAGCAAAACAACAACCTCACGCATCGCTCAAACTACGTTTTCGTGCCTCTTATGTCAAAACGGCCATTTTTCAATTAGGCCTAAGACCACATTTGCATTTTCCATAGGCGACCATTATAACGTTTCCTTCATTTCCTATTAATCTTGATCAGCTCTCTTATTGACAATTTCACAGCATGTTTACCCTCCACAGACAGAGGTTCAGTGGAAAATTCGTGAACTTTTAATACCTCAGGCTCCCACAAAGTTCATTCAAACCTTACACCCCTCCATTTCTGCTTGAGCCACCCATGGATTGCCCCTGATTACATCACCAAGCAAAATGACAAATGTATTAATACGCAGAATGACAGCTGTCGTAATTTGACAGCTCTGATGTCACGCTGCACAAAAACGTCATTTATAATCACTCCACACTACATATGTGCTCACATAAATCCAGACAACGTGCATAATGCTGCTTTTTTAAGGTACTCTGCGGTCGGGCAATGGCGGACGTGCACATTTTGGTGGTCTTACGTCAACTGGAAGGCTACACTATTGGCCTTTTGCAGTAATTGTTGTGTGAGATGCAATGAGTTTTCTACATGCCTCTGTAACCTGCAGTGTTTTGCAGGCATGCATGCAGGCATTGTGACACATGTCAGGTCCCTTTGAATGTGTCAAAGTCTGCCATGCATTATGTATGAGCGTGCAGGCCTGGGTGTCTCCATTCTCCACTCTCCACTAATCAGGCTGCAGCAGTGTAAAGGTCGCTGGGGTCGTTTAGCGGCTTCCACTAACATGACAGGTCAATATTATTCATCCATTCAGACAACTTGTTGGTTGAAGGAACGTTCACATTGTGCCATGCATGCAGACATTGGCATATGTAATGTGTACATGCTTTGTATGGCAACTGGGATCTGCTGCTTATATGGATAGCAACATTTGGTTGGATTCAAATGTGATTTTTTTGTTTCAAATAAACTTTTTAACAGAAAAAAGCACCATACATGACTTTGATAAAAAAAATGCACACAAAAATGCAGTGGTTAGATGTTCTGATTATGGTTACTGTATTGGTATGGTTAGTGTAGCAGCAGTCTGGATCTATCATCTAGATAGATGAATCTGGGTCGATGTTCACAAATAGCAGAGTTCATATTAAATAGCAGACGGGACCTGGGTGGATGTTCTAAAATGTTACCCTGTGTATGCAGGTTCATATCAAATGGTAACTAGGACTTGGTTAGATGTTCACAACTGTTTACAGATGGCCCACAGCAAGTTGCAGATTTGACCTTAATAGATGTACATAAGTATGTTCATAGGTTCATAGCAAGTAGAGAGTGGGTAATATTTGCTGTTTGCCTACTTCTTCATGTTGAGTGGATTGATGTTAACAGATTTTGTCATGTTCACTGGGTAGATGTTCACGTATGTGCATTCACAGGTTCTTACTTATAAAGTGGAAACTGGCACCTGAACGATGTTCACAGGTTCTGGTGACAGGATCTATATGATGTTCACAAATTTGGCAGAGTTCACTTGGTTGATTTACGCAAAAGGTGCATGGTCACACATTCAGTCGAGTGGTGGCTGGGAACTGCATGGTGTTCATGAATGTTGCAGTGTCACTGGGTAGTTGTTCACAAATGTTGCGTGTTGACAGGTTCATCTCGAGTGGCGGCTGGGACTTGCTGTTCGTATGGCTGCAGGAGGCGAAGTCGGACAGCAACTTTGCATTCCTGCGCGAGCTGCTGCTGGTCTACCAGGGCCTGCCCGTCACCCTGGAGCACCTCCGCAGCAACACCTGTGCCAAGATGATCAAGCAGTTGTCAAAGACGGACGACGAAGGTTGGTTGCTTTGTGTGTGTCAGTGTCCGTGGCTTCATGCATGTGTTGTGTCGCCTTTCTTGGCACGTCACGTTCACCGGACCGGGTGAATGTGTGCTACTTGTGCCAGTTGTACTCTTGTTGTTCTACGTGTCATCACTCAGTGTCATATAAGGTGGTTTGTTCATTAGCTGCCAGTTTGTTTTAGCGGTTTGTTAATACTGAAAAGTCCATTAATTTTCAGGCTACTAGATTTCATATTTAATTGAATTGCATTGTTAGTAGAGAGTAAGTTATATAACTAATACTAAAATGTTGGTTTAAGATTTTTACACAGTGCGAGAGATACTTACAATATTTAAGGAAGCAGAGATACTTACACTATTTAAGGAAGCTTCTTTTTGATGTTTAAAATAGCACGCGATAGATTTATGTTGGGGAAATTGTTTATTCGTACAGTCATTCTGATGTTACCTGTCTTGGGTGGTGTATCTACCACATGCAGTTTGGTTGCTCTCAGCCTGCAGTGTTGCTTAGGTATGGGATCACGTTGATAGTTGCTTACATTATTACCTCAAAGGGCCATCTGCAAATCATATTTATATGAGATGGGGGCTATACTTCATTCATACAGTGCGTGTTTGTGTGCTTTTCTGCAGCTGTACACTGTTCTCAATGTTGGCCTAATTTATTGAGAGGATGTGGATCAGACTCGAAGTGTGTCTGCGTAAAGTTCTACAGCAATATATTATGCATGATGCCCAGGCACGGCAGAGTGTGAGTGTGCTGCCAGTCCCTCGTAGGCACCCTTGTCTTCTTGTTACAGACATGCGCATGCTCGCCGCCGGCATCGTCAACATGTGGATGCAGAAGATTCGAGAGAAGACTCACCTCGAGTCGTCGGGCACAGCCGAAGTAAACACAGGTACATGGTCCACCACTGTAACTGTCGATGCTTGCTTATGACGGGAACTAATTTTTCGTTTAGGTTTTTTTAGTATTGTTTTCCAGAATTAGTTGCCACAATAATTGAGGCAGCTCAGTATTTACCAGTTGCAATCACAGCATATTTGGTTAGTTTTTTGTATGTATTTTCCCCAGAAAAAATGGTGTGCTATTTGTACATTAAAGTCAAATGTATAGTAGTACATTCATCCGCAATTATAATTTAATACATGCTTTGAGAAAATAGTTGCAATAATCAATATTATTTTTTTTGAGTGAAATTATGTTTTTTAAAACATTGCTACATTTCGCAGCTGTAATTTTGTTTAACTCTTACTGTATATACGGCATCACTTCAACACAACAAAGTTATTTGACACAACAAAGTTGTTATGCAGGTTATTTATTAAAAATATGATATTTTAAAATTGTGTCGGCTGTCACACTTTCATGTCACGGCGGTGAGGACCTGGCGATTCAACTCTGAAACTGATCAATAATGTACATCAGCATCACCTGGTGGCTAGCTTGGAAACTAGGTAGAACCACTTGGTTGTCAAATACACTGTCAACATCCAAGTATTTTATCATCATCACCAGTAATTAACACCGTCAAAAACAGATAGCACCATAACTAATTGACAATAGGGTATTGGTGAGTGGTGACTGCCTGCCACACTGACGGCCAGGTGGCCTGCCTGGAAAGCATAGCTAATTGGTATGCTATCTGTTCTGCAGATTTTAATAAAACTGTTCAAAACTATTGATATTCTGTTAATGCAAGTTTATTTTGATGCTTATTTAATAAAAAAAAAATTATTGTGTAACTGATACAATGTCCGGTGACAAACATAAACACATTTAATGATTATTCTGAACAACAAGAATGAAATATCATACACTTTATTGATATCAACTGCCTTCTGATTACTGGACAGGCTGAGTGGCGTGGACGTAGATAACTCATCTTGACTAAAATCACTAATAACCAGTCCTGTTGCCACATTCACACAATTTGGCTGTGCTACTGGTCATCTCATGACTAATACCACATAAAATACCTTCATGTACACGTTTCATTAATCATACATATTCCGTATATAATCCAAGAAACTTCAAGGACTCTGCCCATTTTTAGGTTTGTGTTTGTGCATATTTAGACCACATTTTTTATTAATATATTGTAACTGCAGTGGTAAGTGTGGCCTACTTTTTTCAGTAAAACTTACAATACATTTCCTACAGAAATCAAAGTAGCATGCAGAGCTTGACTTTAGCATGCACCTGAAATACCAGAGTGAACAGAATGTTATTATACACAGGCTGTCTATGTACTTTAATTGCATGATCAAATTACTGATTGTATGCAAATAGTAGTAACGCTTGTGTGTTTGTGTGTGTGTAATTGTAGTTACTAATAAATTATAGTTTCATAGGGCTGTTTTTAATATGATTAAGAGTTGCATATGTAAATTCATTTGCATGCATGTGTTTGCATATGTGGGCAAAACATTCTTTCAACTAGTATACATAAAAAAATTGGGCAACAAATCAGCTTGTTCACCCATACGAAGATAAATGTTACAACATGATTTGTCCTGTGCGTTTGTTAATGCTGCAGGCATGTATAGGTATAAATTATATAAAGTAGTGTAATATGACACTAAGTACTATTTGTTGAGTAGGTTTGTCAAACTGGGAGAATTAACCCTTTCAGGGCCATTGCCATCATGCATTGTTACCACTGAATATTACTTTCCCATTAGTTTTATGGAAAAGTTAGCTGGTGTACTTGAGATCAGGGTTTCAGAAACACCAGTAGTAACTTACATAATATTCTTAAAGTAGAATAAGCAACAAGTAAAACAAACTGGGCAGCTTTTGTGAAACTTCATCAGTTTTGTCAGAGTTGTAATCACAATTACTGTATGTATGTTTCAGCTCCCTTGACATCAACACTACTCTTTTCATCGTCAATGTCTGATAATAATCCATCACAACTATCAAACACCCCTGTCTATGTTAGCAAGTTGTAAACTGCCATTGTTTGAGAAATATCTGACGTTGGTAACATTGTATATTTTGGAAAACTATTAAATTACTAAACACCGTCCATTGAAACAAAATTGTAATGAACAGCGATGCTTGATTTCTGCTATTCAGTCGTCATAGCAACAGTGCAGTGTGCCTCCACCTAGTGGACAGTTGCAGATGGACACTGTTGACCGCACAACCGGCATAGCAGCTGTTGCATCCTGGGTAGTTGACGTGTGCTCCTTGTGTTGCAGACAAGTCAAAGAAGAAATCGAAGAAAAGCAAGAGCAAGTCAAAGGACAGTGACCACATGTCACGGCACGGCAGTGGCAGCAGTCTGTCCGGCAGTGTGGAGAGCAACGGGCGGTCAAACAAGCACGAAGACCGGACTGTCACTGGCCCCGCCTGCACAGGCAGTGTCGATTCCCATAGCAGTAACACAAGTAGCACGCTGGCAGGCGTTAGTGAAACAGTTCCCAAACAACGGCCAAAAACGGCAAAGACTGCCCCCACACGATTTAGATCTACAGGTAACTAGCCTCTTGCCCCTCCTACCCCGGACGGGCTGCCGGGCACGATTGTTTTACCTCGTATAGATACCAGCTGAATGGCTGCGTACAGAATTGACGGATTACAGCGTGCGGTTGCCATCGTCATGGAAACGGCATCGTTTGTTTGCGTCGTCTGTGATGAAGATAACAAATACGATTGCTGCTATTTTGTTACTGTTATGTAAATTTTCTACACTGGTTTACAAGTAATGCTGTCTACATCGATATATGTATTTATACAAAGTTGTACTCCTTTTGGTACTGTTATTGTCTTTCAGAATTTACATGTTGTGTACTGCGATATATGTACAGATATGTGATACCCACGGGAAATAGACAATTTAAAAAAAATTCACTCCCACCAGCAATGTGTAATATTAAATACCCACAAAATTAAGCAAATTATAAGAATGTTCCTTGCTTAAATTCCACCCATGTTGTGTTGATAAATGCGGTGTCTTCCTCCCGTGGCTTACCAGAGTGGAGGAATACAAACACATGTAAAGTAGACAAGATATAGTGCATCAAAGACCCCAGTATGATGTAAGCGTTCAAAGAAAAGTGTTCTTCATATAGCTATCTAAGGGGTAGACATGCAATCATCGTAGTTGTCGAATGAGTTTGGTTTGTGTTTTGGAGAGTGCAGTGACCATGTGTCAGCATATGTGACAAGTGTGTAGATTCCACGTGGTGTCAAGTATGTCTTCTATGAAATATGCCCCCCCTCCCACAATATCATATACCAGTAATATCAGTCATGATGTGCAGATATTTTTGTTCTGCAAAAATAAATATTTACTCTTATTCAAAAAGCATCATCATGCACCAAATTGGCATTCTGAAATTACCTTTCAGAATGCCAATTTGGTGCATGATGATGCTTTTTGAATAAGAGTAAATGTATGGTTCATTCAGACTGAATATAAACAGATTTGGTAACAATGTGGATGTTGAAATATTGGTGGGTTTTTGTAGTGAACATGAATAATGCAGTAAAATTGACTGGTGAAAGTTGACCAGCTTCCGGGGGGAACCATGTGGGAGGTTATTATCTTGCTGATAAATTGACTGGTAAATATCGACCAGCTTCAGAGGGGAATATGTGGGAGATTATTATCTTGCTGATAATGCTTTTGATCCTTACTATCGGCAAACGGTAAGTCATCTACTGTCAGGCAGTGTTTCTGTACAGTTGTCACATATGGTGTCACAAGGTGTGTGTCTGTGGGGACACTAGTGCTGGTGTCCTGTCTAGGTCACTAGGCGCTAGTGTCCTGTGATATTGGTGAAGTTGGCACGTGTCATTTGCTGCCCATCAGGCCTGTTTGAACAAGAGACCACGTTACCCCCACCGAGGAAGAAACGTCCCGCAGACCACGATAAAGCCAATAATCTAAAACGAACCAGGTAAGTTTAGGGATGTAGCCAGTGGTGCATCAGTATGTGCATCTCTGGCACGCGTTATTTTGAACTCAAATGTTGCTGTTGTCGCATTTGCAGAACAGTATTTTTTCTGCCATACACAGAGACATGCTAAGAAATATGAAATTAGCAAAAGTTAAGAGTGAACACTTGTGGTAGCTCATTGGCGCTAGCAGTCGGATATAAACAACAACAGTCATAGAACAAATGTCACATTTGAAGGGTTGCCAACTGTCATTGGAATAGTACTTGGTTCATCATACTCTTTGAAAAAAGCGGCTGAAAACCATATTTGGAATGGATATAAAATCTGGTAATTTTCCCTGAAGTTTATTTATCAAACGCCAAGGCAGTCCTACAGTTTGTTAATAGTTTTATATGGCTGCCTAAACACGAAACCTGGAATTGTGGGAATGTGTTTGAAATTTTCCATAAAAGGATTTTTAGCCATACACTGTATACCATTAGTAGAGAAACCTGGAGAACATATCTATCCCAATTTGCAACAGATGGTAACATTTAATTTCGCAGCTTCTTTAAAAAGTTGTCAGATATGTCAAAAAAGCATGTGACAAATAGACTTTGGCTGTTGTTAGTTTATGATGTTGGCATGTCGGGGTCAATGTGCCTTATAGTGCTTTGTTTACGCCCGAAGTTCTTTCATTGTTTTAATATCATGTGTAAGATGTGTGTTAATAAAATCCGTAGGTCATATCTGGTGTGGTGTGTTGCTGTTTCACAATATGGCTGCAACTGTTACAATAAAATATCTAGTTTGACAAATATACTATAATGCCACCTCTGACAAATAAATGATTATGCTACCTTTGAACAGTGATGGAATTATGCCACCTCAGTACAATGCTAGCTATAACACTAAAGACGCGAGATAAACCACTAAGTGTGTTTTTAATCCCGATTCTTGATGTAATTGCTTATGTTGCATTTGGTCAAACATTTGGTCATTTCACATCTTACCTGCACATATACAGAAATTGATTCACAAAGAAACACGCGAACACAATTGAAAAATACCTGGATAATTTTTTTAAATAACCATATTAAAAATTTATTTGCTGACATCAGCATCTTTAATAATTTGGTTGTGTTTAACACCAAGCAGTGCTTTGTTGAGATAAAACAATACATTTATAAAACAATTTCAAATCGCAATGCATGCTTTTCTTCTTGTGTGAGCTATGTCATTACTGGGCTCCATTGCTTGGTGTAAACACAACTTGGTATCACTGGGTGGGCACGACAGGCAGACTGCAGCGTTTCTTTTCACATCCTCCAAGTTTCTGTGATGGCTAGTCGGGTCATTAATTGCGTGGGAATATTTTATTAGTAGAAGAAATGTTGGTAATTACTGTACAGAACAAATTCGTTAGGTCTTGGTCCCCACTGGCAAGAGGTGTATTGCTAATTTTTCTGCCAGCCCCCTCACGTTCCATTTAGGGGGGAAAGGGAATTTGTGTAAAAAATTCATAATTTGATTGAAATGTTTTTTTTAAACATTTTATGAACCACTTTGTACAAAATGTACAAAGTGGTTCATAAAATGTATGAACAAAAGGACAATTCCTATAAAGAATGAAGAGGAAAACAAGCACTATATCTCCTATTTACATTTAATGCAATCCTACAAGTATGATTAAATTAAGTATTTCCACGGAGTAGATATTGCCAAAGGAAACTGTCGGTTGGGGGGGGGGGGGGGCGGGGCGGTATTGAAGTAACCCCAAAGGAATTGCAATTTGGATCAGATGCATAGAGAGCTACACCCGCAATATACATTGACCGATATGTAGCTCAACACAGTTGAAACCCAGTTATTGTGGGATCGAAAGTACGTAAAAAATGGGTACATTGATTAATCAATCAACACAATTAGTTTTGTGTTGTGTCAAGTCAAACTAGTTCTAAAGGAAACCTCAGTAATATTTGTGTATACTCTCCATACAAATACATTGAAGTCCACTAAATTGTGCTTATTAAATGTCCTGCTAATAATTGCCACCTCAGTGATTTTGGGGAATGTAACTGAGAATGTCGCTTCAATTTAAGAGTGTATTTTTTATGAATGAAATTTTCTTGGGGTGGGGGTGGGTGGAGGGAGTCTACCCACTCAGATTAATTTGAAATCTTTACAACTGCTGCAGGAAAAATTAAAAGTACAAGATGATTAGCAAAATTCATCATTGTTCCTCAATCAGAGTAAATCGTGGATAAGGCAAGCATGTCATGGAGTAGCTGGTAATAATTTTACATGAAATTAATCGGTGTTGTAATTGAAACAGTTATGTTAGATTATATCATGTTCACTTGTTTAATAATAAAAACAGTAAATGTAAAATAAAATAAAACATGAAAGCTCAGGTTCGTTTGTCATGTCATGTTCATTTCATAATGGACAGATGTAAAAGATAACAGGGTTGACTAGATGCTTTTATAAAGTCAAGTCTGGGCCAATGGTAATGTAAAAATATGTAAACTTGACTGTGTTATCCAGTCAGAGTCATTAATAATGAAAAGATTGTTAAAAATGATTAAGTTGACCAGATGGTTTTTCAAGTCTGGGTTATTACTAATGTAATAATGAGATGTAAACGATACCTTAGGATGGTTTTGTCAATATCTGGTAGTTAATTATTTATTGAGGTATAAACGTTGACTTATTTGATTGGATCAAATGTAAATATTAGTAATGTTAAGAAATGTAAACAATAATTTGATACAGATGTTTCGTCAAGCCATGGTCTTTAGTAATGTAAAGTTGTATAAAATATAAGTTAATTGACTGGATGGTTTGATTCACTATGGATCATTCGTAATGTAAACATTTGCAAAGATAATCTGGTTTCAATGGTGGTATCATCAAGTATAGGTCATCAACACTGTAAAGACATGTAAACAGTAAGTTAATTAATAGGCTGATTTAGTAAAATCAGGGTAATCGTTAGTAATGCTAAGAGGTGGTGAATTAAAAGTGGCATAAACATAATTAAAATATTAATTTGAACTTGACATTAAAGTGGCATCTTTACGGTAACAAACAGTTGACGTAGGCGTAACAGTTGCAGCATATCGAACAGTACACAAAATGGAATGGTCGTCATTTCAAATGGTTTCTTTTTTATGCAAAACAACTGGGAAATTGTTGACCTTCAATGTTAAATGTATGTTTTCCTGTTGACACAAGTGTGTTCCCGTTGGTTCCAGTTCCTCACCGATGACAACGCCGCCAGAAAAGAAGGCGCGACCCGTGTTGACACTTACAGTGCCTCCGCCCATCTCAACTACTGTCAAGAACAACACGTCACCAACAGACACAAACAGCAAAAACAAACTCCCTGCACCAACAAAAGGAATCAAATGTAACTACCAGTTTGTTGGTTTGAGACATAATTTCACCACTGTGACCTATGTTGTGACTCAGCCAGTGTTTGACCTTGTGAATGTTGTGACTGGGTCAGTGTGTGACCCTGTGAATGTTGTGACTGGGTCAGTGTGTGATCCTGTGAATGTTGTGACTGGGTCAGTGTGTGACCCTGTGAATGTTGTGACTAGGTCAGTGTGTGACCCTGTGAATGTTGTGACTGGGTCAGTGTGTGACCCTGTGAATGTTGTGACTGGGTCAGTGTGTGACCTTGTGAATGTTGTGGCTAGGTCAGTGTGTGACCCTGTGAATGTTGTGACTGGGTCAGTGTGTGACCTTGTGAATGTTGTGACTAGGTCAGAGTGTGACCTTGTGAATGTTGTGACTGGGTCAGTGTGTGACCTTGTGAATGTTGTGACTGGGTCAGTGTGTGACCCTGTGAATGTTGTGACTGGGTCAGTGTGTGATCCTGTGAATGTTGTGACTGGGTCAGTGTGTGACCCTGTGAATGTTGTGACTGGGTCAGTGTGTGACATTGTGAATGTTGTGGCTAGGTCAGTGTGTGACCCTGTGAATGTTGTGACTGGGTCAGTGTGTGACCTTGTGAATGTTGTGACTGGGTCAGTGTGTGACCTTGTGAATGTTGTGACTTGGTCAGTGTGTGATCCTGTGAATGTTGTGACTGGGTCAGTGTGTGACCCTGTGAATGTTGTGACTGGGTCAGTGTGTGACCTTGTGAATGTTGTGACTTGGTCAGTGTGTGATCCTGTGAATGTTGTGACTGGGTCAGTGTGTGACCCTGTGAATGTTGTGACTTGGTGTGACTCTATGAATGTTGTGACTTGGCCAGTGCGTGACCTAGTGGATGCTGTGACTGGCTCAGTGTGTGGCATTATGATGAGGTCACTTGTGTCTAGGGGGTGGACATTGTAACTTGGCTGACAGTGTTTGGTACAATCCTAGACAGAGTGCTGTTTGTTGCAGTAATTCCCATCCCAGAGATCTACGAGAGTTCAGGGTTCATGGACGCCATCACCTCGACACCCTCGTCCACGATGCGACGGAAAAAGAAGGCAGGCGGGGGTAAACCCAGCACCTCCCCTACCTCCCCCACCCCTCCAGGGAAACAGCCCGCTGTGCCCTCTGTGAGTGATAGATATACCCTCTAAATATATTTAGAAGTTGATATCGTTAGATTTAAAAAAAACGCTTCTTTGTATAATGCTAATGTTTGCCACTTACCCTTTGCTATAAGTGTTGTTAGTGTGTATATTTCTCTTAAAACGAGCAATTTCTCTGGACACTTTCATTGACATCATCTTGCAATATCTGATGTTCATATTAAACCGTTTTATCAATTTCACACATAAATTGGACTATAAAATGCACGTGATGTCTCATTGATTCTGTGTACACCACATGTTAGTGTCACAATTTATAATTTGTGACAATTGAATTACTCTCAGTCGAGCGTTGAGATATCCGTGGGTGTTTTAGTTCTACAAAGATACTCTTGAGACGGAGACTGAGATGGAGGTCGAGACGGCCGATGCCGAAAAGACAGAGCCATGTGACGATAAACCTGAAAACCAGGATGTTGAGATGCGAGAGGGCGGTGAAGATAGTACGTATTTGCATACATACACGATGGTGTGTGTGTGTGTGTGTGTGTGTGTGTGTGTGTGTGTGTGTGTGTGTGTGTGTGTGTGTGTGTGTGTGTGTGTGTTTGCACACATACAAACCAACACAGATACACAGACATACACATGTATGCACATACATCAATATGAACTTTTTAAGTAAAGTGTATATTCAACAAGATTAGTATTTACTAATTTAATCATGTTTTCTGCTGCACATATGTCAATTTATTATATGTTACCCAGTAAATTATTTTTTGCAAAACTGTCGGTCCCCAGACTGGACCAAAGGAATAATAAACATACGGAACATGAATATATATTTGTCTTTTACTGTTTCATCGTAAAATTGGAAATTCACTACTAAAAAGGTTGACGTGGTGTTAAAGAAATTGGTGTACAGTGTGTGGTGTGTTCACTGGAAATGTGTAGTTAAAAGATGGGTTATCCCAGAATGCAACTCTAATATCTAAAACATCAACATTTGATGATAACACAAAGCTTCTCTGTGACTGAGACGACTGGTGACTTGTGTTCTCCAGGCAAGGAGGGAGGATCAGAGGTGTCGGAGGAGACCGAGGCGAGTGCAGATGGGTCAGAGGTCAAGGAGCAGCCGAGCTCAGAGCCGCTCCTGAAGAGGAAGAAGAAGAGGAAGACCGTGTCGTGGGTGGACGAGAGCAAACTCAAGACGTTCCACTTCTTTGAGCTCGATGAGACGGAACGAGGTGGGTGGCATGAGTGAGTCATAGTCCGAAGTGCATCGTACCCAGTGGTTGAATCAGTTCTCCAGTCATAGTGCTTAGTGCTTTGGTCACGGAGCAGAGTGCTCGGTACTGGAGTCATGGTATTTGATGCTGGAATCATAATACTGGAATCATATTGTGTGGTGCTTCTCTTATGTTGAAGTCATAGCACATGATTCATAGTGTTTAGTGCATCGGTCATAGTGCTCAGTATTTAAATCGTGGTGCACATATAATGTTGCTACAACTAATAATTATATGTTATAGTAAAATAATTAGCTAAATGTTTGATTTGTACTGACTAGAATGCATGCATTAAAATATGCACTGCTGCAGTCAGATACAAAATAAAGTAAGACTGATTCTGCAAACTCGTGTCATCAGCTCACGTGCAAGGGTGTTTTGTAATTCCCTCCAGGGACGTTGATTATGTGACATCTGGTCTCGTATCCTAGCAACAATTACATACAAGTGTAGGCAAGGTGCATTAGCATATGTTGTAATCAGATGAAGAAACAGTCCACTGTTTGTTTAGCTGAGCTCTTTGGGAGATCACCTAAAGCACTGAGGCTTTAGAGAATCATATTATGCATCAAAATACCACTGCAGCGTTTGGGTTCGCAAGATGGCGGATCGCACTCCAAATAAAGGCAGTGATACAACTGATTGTCCCGAAGCCAACTGTGTATCTGTGCCTGTGTTTTGCAGTCAACGTGAATCGGCTAAAAGACTTTGCGGAGACGAAGAGAAATGAGATGTTGATGGAGAGACAGATGATGGAGAATGTGAAGAAGTCTGGACACGACACAGCCGAGAAGATCACAGTGAGTGTCACCAGTGGTCAATGTCACCAGTGGTCAGTGTCACCAGTGGTCAATGTCACCAGTGGTCAGTGTCACCAGTGGTCAGTGTCACCAGTGGTCAATGTCACCAGTGGTCAGTGTCACCAGTGGTCAATGTCACCAGTGGTCAATGTCACCAGTGGTCAATGTCACCAGTGGTCAATGTCACCAGTGGTCAGTGTCACCAGTGGTCAGTGTCACCAGTGGTCAGTGTCACCAGTGGTCTAGTGTCATCAGTGTGTTTGACGTTGATGTGTGTTTGGATTGGTGTGGGGTTTGACAGGTATGGTTGAGATTAAGGTGTGCTCAACAGTCAATGTGTTTTAGAGTCACGTGTCTTTGACACTGTGTTTTCTCTGGCACATTTGATAGTTGGATGTGTTTGACAATCAGGTGTGTTTTGACGGGTGTGTTTGACAGTTGTGTGTGTTTCGATAGGTGTCTGACTGTCATGTGTGTATTTTGACAGGTGTCTTTGACAGTTAGTTGCTTTGTTAAACTATGTCTTTTCCAGCTGTGTTTGACCGTGAGGTGTGTTTGACAGAGGGGTGTGTTTCAGTGGCGCCGGCCGCCCCCCATCACTGGCCTCCCAGCAGCCTCGTGTGTCCCAGGATGCAACAGTAAGGAGCGTGTCATCCAGCTGGAGCGAGAACAGGGTGTCCTCCAGACGCTCTTCTTCACCAAGGACATGTATGTTAACCCTTCGAGTCCCTTGTCGGTTGCATTACGCGTGTCATTGATAGAATAATATTGCGTTTTCTGTCATTTCATCAAATGTATCGATAGGATGTAGACATGGCCAGACAAGGATATCGCATGCACTGATGTCACTGTCAGGAAAAATGAACTGCAAAGATCCCGAAAAAGATACCTTGAAGAAATCAGAAATTAAAATCCATTACGAACAATTGCAAGATTATTGCACGGACTGAATACTTCACTGAATTTAATATGAATGCATGTAGCGACAGTACTGATTATGTTATGGTAGACATTTGAATTGATTTCCTGTGTAAAATTTATGGGAGGTATTTACTACCTTTTACTTTTAACAACATGACATCTATGAAATCACTATGGGTAGGCATTATTGGTGCAGTTTAATAATATATGTGGTCAAGTTGGGAAAATTTTGTTTTGGAATCAGATTTGACTATAGATGCTGATGTACTCTGCTGATGTGTTTAGGATTCCAGATACGCCAGCAGAACCAGATCCGGAGCCTCAGCCGGAGCCCACGGAACCAAAGATCATTCCTTTAAATGGGGTCAGTTATGGACCAAAAACAAACTCTTTACCACAGTTAAACACACATTACTTTGATTTGAATTGTCAAAAGTTATTGTAATATATTAAACAATTCATTGGTACGATTACTTGAACAATTGCTTTCTACTCTTAGGGTTGTTGGCAAATTCTGAGTATTTATTTATGTTTTAGATTATGTAGAAATAAAAATATAGTATTAACTAAAATACATGCGACTGCGCTTGCCAAAGTATGTTTAATTAAGTTAATTACACATCTCGATTTATAAAGATAACATTGAGCAGTTTAAGCAAACGTCTTGACAACAAATTGAAAATAGGCATTCTAGTGTTAAAAACCCAACGAGCCCTTAAATGCTTCATTTCATCCTTCATCAAGTATCTGAATCAGCCACACAAAAATAAGGGTTGACCTATCACAGTCTCTACCGCTTTATCTTTAGTAATTAATTAATTTAACTTATTATAATATTGTCATATTGTTTTAACATATATATATATATTATATATATTTTTTTAGCTACCGTTTACATATTTACATGCTTGATTTTACTGTATACATGCGTTACTATGTGACTTAAATATAGTGTTTTTATGCAACCTCCAAAGTGCAAAATGTATTTCCACTCTATGAATTGGACAATAAAGTTATTATTAATATTATGTGTGTGTGTGTGTGTTTGCAATTCTGGTGTGTTTGTTGTAGGATGGTTCAGTTGACCCTGTGGTGGCCGCCCCGCCCTTCAACCCCGCCAATGCCACGGCAGTGACGGAGACGCCCTTCACCCTGTCCCCGGAGCTGGCGAGTCTGGTGGCAAGTATGACGGTGCAGCAGCCAGCCTCTCAGTCTAGTCTCACCCCTCAGTGCCCAGCACCCCCCAGTCAGGGCACGGTGGCCGCCAACATGGAGCGCATCCTCAGCTCTCTCATGGTAAGTCGATGTCGCTTCGCCTGTATATAGTCTCGTTTCATTCAATGACATTTTCACTTATTTCACCATCGTACGTAGTCTCGTTTCATTCAGTGACATTTTCACTTATTTCACCATCGTACGTAGTCTCGTTTCATTCAGTGACATTTTCACTTATTTCACCATCGTACGTAGTCTCGTTTCATTCAGTGACATTTTGACTTATTTCGCAATCTTACGTAGTCTCGTTTCATTCCGTGACATTTTCACTTATTCCACAATCGTACATAGTCTCATTTCATTCATTGTCAAGTTTAGAAAAACACCGCTACATTGCAGCCATGTCAAAAAACTTCAGGTATCTAATGTTTTGTTTGTTGTAGACAAACAACCAGTCGGCAGGTAACCACGACGAGTTGACGAGGAAACTGCAACAGATCCTGGAGCCAGTGCAAGGACAGATGCCAGGTAGGGAGAGGCAGGGAGAGACAGGGAGACGCAGGGAGAGGCAGGGAGACAGGGCACAAGCCAACATTCTCTGAGTAAGACGTCACTATCATATTGTCAGGTTCCTACTCGGTGGCGTTAAACTAACAGCATACAACAACGTAGAAAAAGTTCTTTGTAAAAATTTAAAACATTTGCATCGAAACGCGTCGACAGACATTTCGTTAATTACCCATCATGCACTCTGTTGTTACAGACATGGACGGAGGCGGGCCACCTTTAATGCCCCCCGATCAACTCATGCACAACATGAACCTTCCGAGACAAGGTCTCCTTGGCAACGCTCCACCAGGGTTCAACCCGATGATGGTGCCACCTGGCGGCAGACCAATGATGCGGCCGCGAGGTCCGGTGCCACCGATGTTTCGTGGTGAGTCAAGGCCGAGATGTCCAGTGGAGGCGGTTGTTGTTGTTGTAACAGTTTCTCTTCAGCGTCGGCAAACTACCTGTGATGTGTTTATATGTACAGTGTGTTCTCTGCTTAAGTTATGCTCATTTATGTCTAGATCTAATGGCAAATAGAATTACTTTGGACAACAAATATTTATCTTATACTCACCCACTTACTCACTCACTCAGTCACTCACTCATACACTCATTTGCTCACCCTCAGTCATTCACACAATTCAGTCATTCACACAGTCACTTGCATTGATTCAGTCGATATCACTCTCTTAGACGCAATCACTCACACTGACTTAGTGTTTCTCACTCACATAGATTCAGTCACTCTCATAGACTCAGTCAGTCACACTGACCCAGTCATACTCACTCATACTCACACTTAGTCAGTCTCATACATTCACACTCATCAAGTCACTGTATCCCAGTCATTTTGTCCACAAATGCCACCATGTCAGTATGTGTCAAGAATTCACTGTCATTATCACCAAGTCACTATGTCAGTGTCACCAAGTCACTGTCAGTGTCACCAAGTCACTGTGTCAGTGTCACCAAGTCACTATGTCAGTGTCACCAAGTCACTGTGTCAGTGTCACCAAGTCACTGTGTCAGTGTCACCAAGTCACTGTGTCAGTGTCACTATGTCAGTGAGTGAATCAGTGCATGTCTCCCCAGTTTGACAGTGTGTGTTTGTGTAGGTGATGGCGGAGACTGGAACGACAACATGCGGATGCGTATGCCAGGCATGCCACCCATGCCAGGCATGCCCGGCATGATGCGAGGAGGGCCGCCACGTGGGCCACACTTACGTGGCCCAAACATTCGGGGCAACATGAATGGCCCAAGAGGTGAGTTGGAAAGTAGTTAATTTGTTATTAATTAAAGAACTATCACAAGGGTAGTGTAAGTGTTGGCTGTGTTTGACATACAAGAGTATTAGGTAATAATGCATCTTGAAGCGTGTCGCTTCACAAACTATGTTGCTGTCACAATAGAAATGCATCGACCCGAACAGTGAACAAAGCAAGTGCTATGCCTGTATCTACTATGCTGTCTGATTCTGAAGCCCACAGTAACACCAGTGTGCATTAATCTTTCACTCAGTAGGTGGCGCCACTGTTTAAATATATTTCTTCCATCGTACATAGCAGTAACCACAGCACTACTGGTTGATCATTTTTTGGAATACGTACTTATGCGAATACACATTGAGCAAAGACAATGATTGTTAATGATTTATATAATTAGTTTTTTTTACGTGTTGTTATTGTTGTTGCTTACACTTGTTGTTGTTTACAGGTCCGCTTGACAGACCAGTGTGTCGTCACTTTGCGACGCCGACAGGCTGTCGCTTTGGCAACGGCTGTGCATTCATCCACCCTGGCGTGAATGCACCACCGCTATAGCACCACCACTGGTGTGGTGCCGCTCGTTATAGTGCTTCATCTCTCCCCGTGTACATAGCCAGTTGTATACAGTATGTGTATGTGTCGAGTTCAAGCTAATGATATATTGTGAATAGACTATTTTTGTACTTGCTTTGACAACTTTATGCAGTTAGCAGGTGTCACTTATGATCGGACGTCGTGGATGACGTTTTGTCGTACTTCTGCAGGGTACGAATGACGCAAGAGTGTTTTGTATTGTGCATGGAAAGTGACAGTAAAACTGCACTTTGGAAATTGCCGATGGCAAGTTGCTATGGACTGTGATGTGCCCAGACGGAACATGGATGAATCATTGAATCACATCAAAATTATGACGTGGAACCAGTTATGTAAGAGTCGATTTAGATCTGCCTGTGGTCTGCAGAGAAGGTCGCTATGGAATTTATTACTTGTGACCTTTCAGGTTTAATTAAAAGTGACCGCTTGCTATCTTGTAGGAAGCATTTATCAAACAACAACGAATTTGACTGGAGATCGATCACTTCTGGTTGCATCGGTCTAAAAGTGTATGTTCCAGGTAAGCTGCCAAAACCATGTTTCTGTCGAGCTTGTATTATATATGTGAAATTGTGGGTACCACCATATGAATAAATACGTTGATTTGTATATCATTCATCAGTTGTTATTGAAAATGAAGCCCTGTTTAAATATTAATAATATTAGAATAAATTTATATGACAGAATACCGCCTGCTACTTCGCGTGTAATAAGTCTGAGATTGCGTTCACAGATTGAAAGTTTCACCCATGACCATATACAAACTGTTCAATGACTAAACGGTAGCTACAAGCAGTTATGGCAACCACAGAGCTCTTCGTTTGGAGAATGACTGGTCTGGTTTCTGAGATAAAAGCACATGTGGGGCTGTGGGTAGAAGTCATTTAGCAACTTCCCGCTGGTAACTTCCACTCCAGCAGTGGCATGGACTGTCTCACTTTAAGTGGAGTAGAACTCTTGTATTTTGTGCCATATACATATCTCTAGTGGGTCTCTGAAAATATCAACAGCTTTATTGTGTTAAGCAGCAATTTAGTCTAAAGAGAACATTTTGGATTAACATCTTAAAAAGTCTCTAGAAATATGAGTTTTCATAAGAGAAACCAACCACAGTGTCTTATTCCTGTGGAAAAGGAAACTATTCCAATACTTAGACAGAATTTTGCTGTTTATCAAAGCGCTTTGTGTGTACTGTGAATACTTGATGCATTTGCATAAAATTACAAGTGGTAAACTTTCAAGTATGCCAAGTTATGTCTATGACATAAACGAGTCCACGGAAATATAGCATTAAACTATTTCATGTAGATTCCTTTCCGACAGACACTGAATATTTTATACAAATTTTATTATGTACAATTACATTTACTCATTACTTGAGTACTACAATTTACAGTTATATTAACAAAACTATCACAGTAGCGTCAACTGGATTCACAAGAAATTCTACATAATTAACATCTTGTAATCCACATATCAGTCATCGACAACAAAAGCAGCACAGTGTTCATACTGGAAGTCAAATTATAGTTACTGACCACAATAAAATTAGACACTGCATATATTCTGCAGCGACAACTGTAAATGCCATTTTAAGAAAACATAAAATGCACTTTAACTATAGAGGCACATGACCAATCATGCCCACGACAAATTGCGAACATAAATCTGACAGTACAACATAGCAGTCTTATTTCATTACACAGCAAGTAAAACGCTATTAAACAAATGTAAGTACAAATCCTGTCTTCGAGCACACAGGTAAATCACATCTTTCTGTGATTCTAGATAATTATAAATCTAAAATGAATGGACGCTCCAAAGCAATCCGCAACAAGAACAAAATATCACTCGGGCATGTTACGCTTCTTCAGTCCACCAGGTGGCGGCATCATGTTAATGTTCCTCTGGAGGGCGCCACCTCTGCCCTGTCCAATCAGCCCCACGGTCGACGGGTCGATGGCTGGCATTGCAGCGAGCACTGAGGGGTCGAATGCTGACAGTGGCGTTGCCCCCAACTGTGGGTTAGCCACAGTTGGCATTGTTGTGTTGCACAGAAGCGTCGTGCTACTCAGCAGCTGCGACTGGGGGGGCAGCCCAATGTTAAGTTGCGACATGCCAAAGTTCAGGGTCGGCACGGCCGCTGGTACAATGTTTGTCAGCAGTGTCGACTGAGACAACAGCAGCTGGTACTGAGCAAGCAGCTGCTGCTGACTCGGGGTTAACTGTGCTAGCGAATCACCCCCACCCGACACCAAGGGGTCAAACGTGGGAAACGCTGCCCCGCTCGGCTTAGTGGTACCACCTGGTGGAATAATGGCGGCCAGCGTCGCGGGTGGGGTGGTGACGGCCGGCATTGGGGCGACCATGTTGGTCTTCTTCCCGGGGCTTAGGCTGCCTGATTTGGGGCGCGTCTCCGAAGATTTACCCTGCAACATGTTTACAGTGTTGATGTTTTTCCCATGTTGCAAGCAAGCTCTCCGGCATCAGTCCGAGTGAGAGACTACTTAACGCAGCAACATGAAACTCTCTTATAAATCTTCAATGCTTCAGAAGTGATGGTGACAGTGCAGTGGATTACAATTAGGGTGTGACTAAGTAAAAGCTTTATTTCCTGATGGCAACCATGTCACGTGGTAAGTCATGATTTTCATCTTCACCCAACACTCTTATATAGATACATACAAAAAAACTTTAGATAAAATATATAATTCACAATAATGCTAATAAATCATAATAAATAAATAAGAAATGTGTAATTAAACCGTAATTATTAAAATAATAATACATATTAAATATATATATATATACTATTTCAAATAATTATAATAAATTACATTAATAAAACGTATAAAGAAAATGTATATAAAAATACAATAACATTACGGTGTATAAAAATTAATTTAAACAATTTGCCATTTAATTTGTTAACAAACATTCATTGTATAGGTGTATCAAGGAAAACAATGACATCAGCATGAAACATATATATACATTTGTGGGGTTTTGCACAGCAAAGGCAAGCCTTATCTCATGCTACGGATATGTCGTACTATGCTAATGAGGAAGGAAGGCTGGCTCCTATAAAAATTTACTAAACAATATAATTACGACATGAAACATACCACGGTCGCTGTGTCTGAGGTGTGACTCTTGTATTGTTGTCCCACGCAATGCTGAATCATCTCTTCGCTGGCGGAGAACTTGCTCGTCCAGGTGCCAGCGCCACCTGCTGATCACATCAGACATCACTCACATGTCAAAGTCCATCTCGCGAGATTACATCATCCCTGGGATTTAGGCAAGAGTAGATGGGAGTGGATGAAGGCAGGGAACATCTCACTGGGAGACTAGACATGTTGGTATGACTGGGAAAGGGACCAGTAGGCTTCTAAGAATAGAAAATGGCTGCCAAAGATTGGAAATGTTTACATTGGCCTGTTTGAACCATGAATTAAAGTCCCTTATAGGTATGTAATTGCCATATAAAATTAATGAACTTCATTGATAAAAACAACACTATGATAATCGGGCAGAAAACAATTTTTGAACAAAAATCCTCTTTCACCAAGGATGTTTGCCATTAAAGGGAGTGTGCTCCTGATTTTTTAATTTTACAATAAAGTTACCTTATATAAATTGAATATGTTGTACCGTACAATAGCCCAAATATGAACCATTTTGGGGCTGGCAAAATGTTATGTGTGTGATGATTAATTTGTTTACCCTCAGAAGAACCATTGGCGCCTGGCGTTACTGACTGAGTAAACAGTTGTAGTTCCGCAGCATAGGGTAACGACCCTCCTCAGAATGATACAAGCTCGCTATTCAGGAATTTGAGTGATGACGTGGCAGTTTGCATGAAAGCGCAGTGATTGTTATAAACACTGAAAGTTAAATTCTGCAAAAAATCGCAGGCATGCAACTTTGAACTGACGTAAACCTGAATATAACTACACAATACTCACCAGATTTCTCCAAGGCCCGGGCATCGAGAATCTTCTCGCGTACGTCTGTCAGTTGTTTTTCGACATTCGCCAACTTCTCCACGAATGTGGGACTTGCCTGCGCTGAGAGCATCTCCTGGATGATGCGTTGTCTGCCACAAGACGAAGACAGTCAACATTGAGTCATCGTAATTACACATCTCTAAAATTCCATATAAGTGTAGTGTGTAGACACTGTTTGAAGTGGATAACAATTATAAAGTCTGTGACGTTTATGTATGCTTAGTCCTGAAAGTTGTTTTACAGTAAAAGTATTAGGTATCCCATGCGTGTGTGATCTTTTTCGCATATTAGAATCAACACATTTTTTGTACACTCTCAATGTATTTATTGTGGAGCAAGACACGTTGATCGTCACATATAGGAGAGCAGCATTCAACACCGATGGTTACTTATTGACACATGACAACATCGTTACAAAAAAGGTATTTTAAATACGTTACCTGAGGCTTGCTAAGAGGAAGGATTTTATACACTAGGTAAGTTAATCTACAATATTTCAGAGAATAAAAAAATAAAATCAACTATGTAAAATCATTGTTTGACAAAAGTAGCCACTTTAAAACTAAATGTGTTCAATAAATAAACGGAAAAACAAAAACGACCACATAAGTAGGCGCATAAATAATTAAACAAGAACACTTTAAAATCAAAAACGATAACTTAGCAGTAATAAAATGTTAGTTAAACAACTTGAAGCAAATAATTATTACAGATAGAAATCAACATAATTGATGCAGTCAGATGTTGTCTTCTGCTGTTCCATAAATACAAAAATAACACATGTCTTGACGACGACAACATGACGGGGGAGTAACTCAGGGTAACTGACCTCTTGAACTGCAGGGCTTGTAGGGCGACCTCCAGCTCCGACACCCCCAACTCCGAGTCATCCCCGTCATCTTCATCATCTGAGTCTGCCTTTCCCTGGAAACATCAGAAATTATATTAGCAACCGTGATCTGCATCGGCAAAATGGCTATTAACCAGTTCAGTATGATAGGCCCATCCAGCGGCTGCACGTTGGTGACACTTGAATATGATAGCACAACCAGCAGCATTGACAATGTCCACTATATAAATTGTTTTCACTCATAGTTATCTGCTATGTGGAGGCACATGTCCTAATTCTGTCTTTGTCTCTCTCCCCGTCTCTGTCTGTCTGTCTGTCTGTCTTTGTCTCTCTCCCCGTCTCTGTCTGTCTGTCTGTCTGTCTGTCTCTCTGTCTGTCTCTCTGTTTGTCTGTCTCTCTGTTTGTCTGTCTCTCTGTCTCTGTCTGTCTGTCTGTCTGTCTGTCTCTCTGTCTGTCTGTCTGTCTGTCTCTCTCTGTCTGTCTGTCTCTCTCTATATATATTATATATACATATACACATGTCATGTAAAATATAATACAACAAATTGTAATATTTGTACAACACCATAATCACTCTACAGTGCCTTACAATAGACAACAGTTTGAAACAGGAGGCATATAAACGACGACCCATAAATAGGGGACAAATATTGATAGCTGTGAACTCTTGACCTTCCAGTAGGGGTCGTCCGGAGAGAACTGCTCCAGGTGGAGCTGGAGCGCCTCCCTCAGTGGATCACTCGTGTGCTCGAAGATGTCCAGGATTTGGAGGACACTGCGAGAAACACATATTTTATTATTTCTGTTCCCATCACACCAGGGGACATTAACATTGCTTCAAATTGTGTCTTAACCCTAGAGGCTACCAAGAAAAATGCTCTGTAGCTTGCTGTTCCATAACTTAGCTAATATCGGTTATAAAAATATGAATAACACATCAGACTCTACGCAATTAAGATATACACAATCTATAAAAATCTGTCCGCTATCCAATGATACCAAATGTTCCTGTGTCAGTTTCAAGTCATGGAATTGAAAATTGTTAAAATAGAGGCAGGTGCATTTGGGCCCATTTTTGGCCCTGGTCACCTCTAGGATTAAATTATCTTGTATTCTCAAAACCAACACCAGGATGCTGCATTTTAACCGGTGTGTCATGGAAATAGTGTCCTTGTAAAAAAACATTCTGTTCATTAAAACAACAGCTTGTGTTTAATTAATGATGAAGTTTCCGTAGGAGCTTGTTTCCTTAATGAAAACTTACCTGATGTCTTGACTCTTGACAGTATGCTCTTGACAATTGTCAAGTTACTTTTTTCAAATGTGGCCTACTTTAAAAAACTCAGATTTAATATGACCACAAAACATGGTGGTGTGCCTTACCTGGCCAAGTCATAAACGGTCACTTGCGCTTTCACTTTGTCGCCATCAGCCATTCCATCCACTTCATACCTTTAACATCAAATCCATGTCCCATGATCAACTGCGTGTGTGTGTGTGTGTGTGTGTGTGTGTGTGTGTGTGTGTGTGTGTGTGTGTGTGTGTGTGTGTGTGTGTGTGTGTGTGTGTGTGTGTGTGTGTGTGTGTGTGTGTGTGTGTGTGCTTGTGTGTGTCTGCGTGCACGCGGGTACGGGCATGCGCATGTGTGTACATGATCATTTGTGCACGTGTGAATATGTCAGCAACTTCGTGTAGAATTAGTTTCATTTATAATTGTTATTACGCTCAGATAAACTGAACAAAGATTAATTTATAGTGAAAATGCATCTACTCATTCTTATTCATTTATAATAAACAGCATTAATAATATGAGGAATATGAAAATATGCAGTTTCAGATCTGTAATCAAACAAGCTCTGATGACCACCTGTAGGTTCATTATTAATAATAATAATAGTATAAACACATATATATATATATATATATATTATACATATATATATATATATATAACAAAAGTACTTGTAAAATCACGATTCATAATATAAAGTAAAGTGACTATAATTATTATACACATGGGTTGGTTACAACTGTACACTCGAAGTATTTGCTATATGTAACCCACTTCGGGGGTGGCAGGCCATCCTTGTACATTCTTTGTCGTGTGTTGTAATATACGGGGCAGATAGCAAGACTGCGCAATATAAGGCAATGGTCGTGCTTGGTCCTCCGCCCGTACAACTGACGAGGGTTGATTACCTGAACACGTCATTGTACTGGGAAGATAAATCATTTCTGCGATCCAGACATTGGACATTGAATTTCGAGGGGCGAGTGCACGAGATGTCCGATTGGAAAGGGAATGCGTGGGGTCACCCCTAACGTAAATACTGACATACCTGGCAGTGTTTGCTATGTCTACTACTTACTCCAGCAACTCCTCAAAGATCTCTGGCTGTTCCTCGTCAGTGAGTACGAGGCGAGGGACTGAGATCCCCTTCTGCCAAAGCTGCAACAAGAATGACACGTACAACTGAATGCTCCAGGGATGGCTTCATTTCCAAATGCTAATATGTTATGTTTGTGATCTGTTTCTCTAGAATATTTGCTAATTTACACCCACAGACTGGCAGAGATTCTGCTGGTTACACCAGTCACAATACCCTGGCAAAGGTAAAGCGGGGCTGAAACGCTTTAACAACCATTGCCCAAACATATGAACATACCATTTAGAGGACACTTGACGAACATAGAGCTATGGTATATATTAAATATTTTGCTCAATGACACAAATAATGACATGGGGAGGACAAACCATTGAGTGGAGGATGTCTTTCTGCCACAGTAAAGACGACACTTCGGCACTGAGCATGTGTAGCTTGTCGTTAAACTTCACCAGGTGTACAGTGTCATCTTCTGTCAACTGCACACTGCAAGTCACAACAGTCACTCTCACATCACGTTTCTATTTTGGTGACCAACAATATGTCTAGCCTATAAATATGAACTTGTTGACCCAGCAATTCGTTTGGAGTAATAATGGAATTATTATTACAGAACGTGTTTTTGCACAATGTTTCAAATGAAGTAAATCTACAGTGGTTTGATAGCAACAAACAATTGGGATTTCAGTTGCAATGTCCTGTTTAGTTTTTAAAAATAATGCTTAATTTGGCTATTTTAAAGAGTATTTGTTTAAAGATTATTATTGTTATATAATACACAGAAGAGTATCAACTTTGAACAACTAGAACTACATTTACAATATTAGCGTATATAAAATATAAAAAAATCAATAACTTTTTTGATATTCATTTGAACTGATAAATTTTACCCATATAAAATAAAAACCAAAATACTAATTAACACAGGATCATCCCAGCATATAATGTGACCACTGATGCAGGATCTTGAAACCTGATAAATTTACATGAGACCAAAATGCTACATACAACTTGACGTGTCTCGGCACCAGGTCCTCATCTAGTTTCTCCTCACTCTCGGCTGTCTCAGACAACTGCTGCTCCGTCTCACTGTCACGCCTGGCCGCACAAACAACAACAACACATTATCTCTAGTAACATTTGTCCACTGTCACGCCTGGCCGCACAAACAACAACAACACATTATCTCTAGTAACACTTGTCCACTGTCACGCCTGGCCGCACACACAACAACAACACATTATCTCTAGGAACACTTGTCCACTGTCACGCCTGGCCGCACACACAACAACAACACATTATCTCTAGGAACACTTGTCCACTGTCACGCCTGGCCGCACACACAACAACAACACATTATCTCTAGGAACGCTTGTCCACTGTCACGCCTGGCCGCACAAACAACAACAACAACAACAACACATTATCTCTAGTAGCACTTGTCCACTGTCACGCCTGGCCGCACAAACAACAACAACACATTATCTCTAGTAGCACTTGTCCACTATCACGCCTGGCCGCACAAACAACAACAACACATTATCTCTAGTAGCACTTGTCCACTGTCACGCCTGGCCGCACAAACAACAACAACACATTATCTCTAGTAGCACTTGTCCACTGTCACGCCTGGCCGCACACACAACAACAACACATTATCTCTAGTAACACTTGTCCACTGTCACGCCTGGCCGCACACACAACAACAACACATTATCTCTAGGAACACTTGTCCACTGTCACGCACAAACAACAACAACAACACCACATTATCTCTAGGAACACTTGTCCACTGTCACGCCTGGCCGCACACACAACAACAACACATTATCTCTAGGAACACTTGTCCACTATCACGCCTGGCCGCACACACAACAACAACACATTATCTCTAGGAACACTTGTTCACTGCCACACATGGCCGCACAAACAACAACAATTATCTTTGCTAACACTTGTAATTCTAGCTGTTGTTGCAATTGGACCAAGCAATAAAGATTTTCCTTATGCCTGCACTTAGAATTAAAAATAAATGTAGAATTTGTTTCACAAAGAAGCATTGATCATTTATCTGAAATAATAACTCTGTTAATACTGTAAATTTGTTTTATGTTGTACGTATGTCTCCACTACATTTGCTCATTACCGGCCGGATGCCTCGCCATCATGTGGCGCCCCCTGTGGCAAGTTCTCCTGTCGCTCCGGGTCTGTCGTGTCACTAGCCTCCTGAAATACAATACAGAGACCCTTATTAATAATTCTATCTATCAAAGTTTTATTATATGTTTGTTTTCACAAACGTCCTATTTTTATCTACAACTACTGATCAAGCCTTTATAATGAGTGCCGGTCTGGCATTGTTTATGTTAAATGAAGTATTTTGTTGAAACAACTCATACTACAGAAGCCACCTGAGATATCTGTCAGTTTTCTGACACCGAACCGAGTGCAAAGGTTGCAGACACACTCAAATGGCACTTTTCTTAACGGACAGTTTGCCCGATTATTTTGTGTTGTGGTAAAAAAATGGGGTGTGCTACGTCACTATATTGTGCATAACTACATGGGATGCATTCATAGTGATATGGGATGGATCTTTGCGGCGCAAAGGCAGTTGTCACAATGTATGTACCACAACCAGGGAGTCAGTGTGACTTGGGGAATTAACCACAGACTATGACTTGCGGCACATATTACAGGTAGGGCTGTGTTACTCACTTACTGTGGTGAGTGAGATGAGGGCACTTACCGTGGTGAGTGGGTGAGTGAGGTGGCGGGCGAGGGTGTAGTAGTCGTCCTGTCTGTAGACAGCGTAGCCGTCCTGCACCAGTATGTCATTGATGTGGAGGTCCTCGGTCCCCGACGTGTCACACAGACACACAGACACCACCTGGTCCTGGGGACATCAACTACACAGGTACACGCAGACCACAGTGCTGGTTGCCATGACAACGGACACATGACTGCTCTTTTTTTATGACTTGAAATAAGTTTATGTTCTTTCGATTCTTAGGATGACTTTCTAACATTTAACTGTAATACTGAATTTTTGTATGTGGCATGTGTGTGTGTGTGTGTGTGTGTGTGTGTGTGTGTGTGTGTGTGTGTGTGTGTGTGTGTGTTTGCGTATGTGTGTATAACTGTATATGTGTATGTATGATTGTGTGTGTGTGTGCGTGTGCGTGTGTTAAGCTTCTAATATATATACTCGTACGTTGTTGTATTAGGTAGAGTGCTTAAAATGTAATATCCTCTAACTTTCCACTTTTTCATTTGAAATGTTTACATTAGTCTTCATTATTTGTATGTATTTTCATTTTTAACTGATGCACTTTTGCTTTACGAGTGCGAGTGTGTATACACGACACACACAGTCACTTACCTCACTGATGTGTGCAATGAGGGCCCACAAGGGTCGGCCGGTGACAATCTGCAGTAACTTCCCTGTCAACGACCTCTGCCACGTTTTCTGTCAGCCACAGATTACACATGTTCAAAACATGCGCTGTCAATTCATTTGTTTAAACCACATGAATTACCCTGGCATTGCACATTGAGATTATGCGCTCGCTCAGTAATATTTTAATAAGTTAAACTCATGCCTAGATTTAACATACAATGTTAATAGATAGGTATTTCCACTATAAAATGCCATGCTGTTTTTAAGGCAATGACTCAAGACGTAAACCAAATTATTGCACACAAATTTGTAGTTTGCAGTACTACTATTTTTATGAAGGCACAGAAAACATTCAGTTGTTAATTCTGCGGTTGATCTTTCAGGCACAGGCTTTTCAAATGTTGAGTATTTCAGCTCCGTAAATGCAAAACTGACATGTACACAGGTCCATAATGTTTGATCAGACATCCTTAGTATAAGATTAATAATAAATATGTGGAAACAAGCTCAGAGGTGCTTCAAGACAAACATTTGAGAAATCTCAAAATCCACAAGCGGGGCATTCCAGAACAGATGTGGCAATAATAAGATTCATCTGCATAATAAAATCTATCTATCTATCTGACAGTTTAACATTAATATAACCTACACAAAGAGTAAGATATAAAAACACTACAAGCCTGCAAGTTACACCTAATTTTATTTTTATGATGTGGTATGAGAACTCAATACCCCTTGAACCCAGACAAACTGTCAACTGACAAGACTTACCCCATCTGCGGGCTGGATGTTGGCCAGTCGAGCCTTGATTGCTTGGGCGGGCAGGGTGAAGTAGCAGGATCTTAACACAAGGACAAGTGAGGACATTACGCTTTCATATTGACAGACATTTTATACAATACCAATATTTAAGTATGTGTGAAGTACCTGGGTAGCAGTCTCGTGTGCAGAGGTGCTGGTACACAACTAGTTGCGTATCAGTGGCTCTAGCAACTAACGTAGATTTGTGGAACCCCATTGCGGCTTACTTTAAAAAAGACGAAAGCGATTTACGCCACGCCAGGAGTCAACACAACAGTTTAATTTGTTATATATTTTGACCAGTTTTGCCACCCATATTAATTTTTTTTAATTTCAACGATCACAGAAATGGCCAAATCAGGCTCATGAACTGCAGAATTCTGCAGATCCATCGGATAATCTCATGCTTGACGTACATACATACAAGATATAACCTACATATTCACCTGATAAGTCGCAGGGCCTGCTTGGACACACTGCAGGTGCTGCCGTAGTCAACATAGTACACCTACAGACACACACACATAAAAACACATGACACTATCTCAAGCTACATTGATAGATATTGGATATTAGACAAATGTACAAATTTCTGCAATTCTTCATAGTTACGTAAAGCATCAACCAATCAACTGTGGATGGTTTATGCAAATTACAACAATTGCAGTTAAAACTTGCAGCAGTGGGAAACACTACACAGACAGTTTCCAAGACGGATCAACTACAAACATATCATCTGTGCATGTGTGTATGTGGCGCCAATCAGCTTAACGGCATCTCTACAGCTTAACGTAATCTATCCACAACAGGACTGGTCTATACTGCATTGTGTTTTCTGATTAAACAAACAGAAAGTTAGACACCGTTATTGAACGTGACAGACGTGAAGATTGTGCGCTCACCTCAACAAAGTCAAGGTCACGTATGCCCGTGATGGTGACACGGTGCCAGTTGTTGTCTTCGGGGTAGATGGCCACACACACCTGGCCCACCATGACGAGTGAGTCGGGCATCCTGTAGTCCTCACTGTGGGCGCCACAGTACGTGTGTCTGGCGGGGTGTGTCAGTTAATGGTTATGATATGGTTGGATGATATGGTTTAATATGTACTACTATTTATGAAATATTTTATTATTTATTTATTTTTTAATTGTATTAGTATAATTAGTATTTTAGTATTATAAAGACTAATATTATTTATTTATACTGAACATATTTGATCTATTTATTTTACCACTACGTCTCTATTTAAAATGTTTAGGTAATCTGTATATTCATGTAAAGTGTAATGCGCCTCTGAATGGTTTTATTGCTGGAGATATGGCGTAGACAAATGCTGTATTTATTATTATTATATTATTATATTATTATTATATGATGACACTACTGGTCACACAAACACACAATGACGATGTTGATCACATGGTGGCAGTGTTGATCACATGATGACACTGTTGATCAAATGATGATACAATGACAATGTTGATCACATGATGACAGTGTTGATTACATGATGATACAATAACGATGTTGATCACATGATCATACATGTTAGGCTTCAGAAATGCCAAAATGGTAGATTTAGACGTACATTGGAGTGTCTCAGAAAGTGGGCATTTATATATAAATTGGTTTTTAAACTATAAATATGAATAATATATTACAAAAAAGGAATGCACACCATTAAGACATTAAAAAATGTGTTATTATCACTGAAATAATGTATTCGTAATGCCAATTATGATCACACGATGACATAATGACGATGTTGAGGTGATGAACGTTGATCATGTGATGACAATGTCTAATGTTGATCACACGACTGATGGCATAATGACAATATTAATCACACGACAAATAACAAGACAACACTGATCACACGAAGACATAACAATGACGATCACACAACGACAGAATTGTTAAGTTGATCACACAATGGCACAAAGATAACAACATACTCAAGCTGGTCCATGAGTTGTTCGAGTGCCTTCGTCGTGTCGCGACCTTTCAGCTGCAGCCAGAAGTGACTCGGGCTGATGATATTTGACACGAACACTTCGACATTGTCGACACCAAGCGGTATAGACTGGGTGCTGTAACTCATGCCGGGACCCACGGTGTCGGCTGGCAGACCTCGTCGACCCCGGGTTACCGGGGGTTCTACTGCCGCCTATAAACAAGGTCAGAGGTCATGCTTTAGACAGTCAAATTGTTACCTACTGTGTGTGGAATCTGTGGACTGTGGATCTATAGTGCAGAGATGTAATGTAGGGAACCTACTGTATGGTGACTTACTGTGCAGGAACCATCATGTTGATATGGACCTTTCTACTATACAGAGACCTACTGCAAATGACCGACAGTGCAGGACATATCAGGGGACCTTGTTTACATATTGTAATGGACCTACTATGCACAGACCATCTGTAAACGGACCTACTGTGCAGGACATCTTAGGAGACCTCAGTTGCATACTATACTTGACCTACCGTACAAGGACATACTGTAAAAGGAACTATTGTTCAGGGACCTACTGTACAGGCACTAACATCTGGGGACCAACTGTGTGGGACCTACCTGAAGGTCTTCTGGTCGTCGTTTCAGTATGTTATGACTGGAGCCAGTGTCTCGGGCATGTAGGAGGGTGCGACCTACACAACGCAACACCACACATGACAACTTACATACACTGGACATGGAGGAGAAACACTAAAATTCCACACTCTTACGAACATAAAATATATGCAACAATGTTCAGCTACATGTTACGCACAAATTAAACTATAAAACTATCGGTTTATAAAGATATATTTTAAAACCATTAAACCTACACATTAATATGAGCAGGACAAGTTAAACGAGACCTGTTTAAATAAATACAAATAAAGATGAAAACAACAGTTGAGCACCAGTATTGAGACAAACCTCACCCCAAGACACATGGGGAAAGAAGATGACAACAACAGAAAACCTATCAGCAAATGACAACTATCACTATTACCTATGCGACAGATCACAATGGATATACACAGTGAAACATGTAACTGACAGATTTCTAACACAAGTGGGCTATGCAGAGTTTACGTTTTGGATTCGCTGACCGTTTACTGATCCATATATCATCTTGTACTGATCAGGAAGGTCTACAGTGTGAAACTGACAGCATCTGTGTTTAGGCAATTAAGATTGTGTAAGATTACATGTAAGAAGTGAGTACCTTCCGGTGTGGTTTCAATGACCAGGACATCACTGAGTTGGGCTATGAATGCATCGAGGGAGAAAAAGCCTTTTTCTCTTATGTTCAATGGTTCATCAGTGAGATGCTGAAAAGAAATCATGCAAATGTCTATGCATATTTACAAAGGTAATAGACGGGTGTAAACAGGCTATTGGTGAGGAGAAAACAGTAAACATGGATGTGTAATTAAGGTAAAAACAGACAGATAATGATGAGAATACGCAGCAAATGCTGACGATACAGACACAGAGTCAACATCAGTGTACATTGATATTTAACAGTGTATAAACTAGTTTTTTGTTATCCTGAAGTAATCCAATCAATTTCAAATGCCTCATGCCAACAAATAAAAAATGTATGCAATTATCCCACGGCTCTGAGATGGTTTGAAAAATTAACAAAACTTTACATTAGTCTTTCATTATAAGTATAGTATCTTAACAGGAACTACGTACTGTAACTCTAAATATGTTTTGATAAGATTTAACAAGTACATTCATTTATAAAAATATGTATAAGTTGTATAGAACAATAATAACAATTATATATTTTTACAATTTCAATTTCCAGTAAAATTAATCAGAAATCTTAAAAAACCAAAGTTATGCTAGAATGAAGTTGAAGTCACTTGTGTGTGTAATACTATGTTTCAAGGGTAGATTCATACCTCGAAGGCATCTGTCAGTTGGTGAGCATCAAGTCCTTTGGGGTAGGCTCCCACCACTTGTCTGACCATTTCCTTGAAGAAAATGTCCATTGGCGGGGCAGTTGACATGGGCACAGGTTGGGTGGGACCACTCCCCCCTGGCATGCCTGGCAAACAACACCCGATAAACTACAATATTTCTGCTTAACTCTGGGACCGGCGATGGCCGATTAATCGGCCCTAGACACCTTCCCGCATAAACACATTTTTCATTTGCATAATCAGTAACCGACCCGCGCACATTTGGTATCATCGGATAGCTGACAGATTTTTCAAAATGGTGTATATTTATTCATGAGCTGAGCAGTTTGAATGACAGCGAGTTACACGCAGCCGGACAAAACACATGATAAATTTGATGCCCAAATTTGGGTGGTTTACTACGCCTTCCGTGACGAATTTACGCACCCATTCATAAAGGCCCGACCCCCACATACGTGGTACCAATAGAAAGGTCTGTTCTTGCCCAATCAGGGAAAAATAAACACGTGAATGAAACTGGTCCAGCAAATCAGAAGCAAGCTTTCAAACACCACGTCATCTTCCCGCTGGCCCAGACGTAAACAACAAGATGGCGGTCGGTCGTGTCGAAGGAGTTTCCAGATCCAAACGTTTACTTCGGAATATCTCAAGTTACCGCGTCTATGTTTCGACAAGACAACCGACAGTATTCAAGAATATGTCTATTATACTAGTTCAAATAGTTAGAACAACTTTGGATGGTTTTTGGTGTGAAAATTCGACCATTTGTCAGCGCAACATCTCACCGTTCGCGACGCGGGTTTGCGCCGGTGGCGAATGTAGCAGCAATCGGCCAGCCTAAAATGGCCTACCGCGATGTCGAAAAAAATTTGTCAAAATAAAAGTTCTCAACTGATTTGATTCATTTTTTTAATTGTTTTCATATTTTTTTGGATGATGTTCAGCTAATAATATCACCGTGATTGTATGACATAATAGCGATAGTATAATTTCATTATAATAAAGAATTCATTTGGCAGTAAAATGATATATAATTCATATTTTTATTATAAATATTTGCAGAGTTATGATTTTTATTGTAACAGCATGCAAAACTGAATTTTCGCTGGCCGGTCACAGGGTTAATCTACAGCAGTCAACTCTGGATTTTATCCTTTGAAATTCATCACCCATCCGGGTACTTATTTTGGCACAAAAACGTTTACATTTTCATAAAAATCCTGTGCATCAATTGGTCGGTAGCTAAAACGAACATTATCCTATCTTTGACGATGTGTGAATGTGCATAATGTTTCTTATTGCAATTTGACTTCTGAAACACTACAAACAGCTCAACCGACGATCAGACTCGACATTTAACATCTGGCTTACACTGTTACAGTTTGTTTTGTAATCTGATTTTACTGTTGCACTTTACTGTTGTAATCACTCACTCGTTCTTGTCTGCTTCACTCGGTAGAGGCGGGCGTCAAAGAGCAGCCAGTCACTGGGGGAGTGGCGCTCTATGCAGACGATGTCTGAGAGAGAATCCATCATCTCTATGACACTCAGGTAGCCGTGTTCCCGCACAGGAAACTCTCGTCCTGTCACAAGCTACAATGACGTCACGAAAGATATTGTTCATGACTCCAAATGATTTATTCACTGCAAGAATTTACAGTTACTACAAACCATTGTTATTTGAAACTTGCATCATTTCAGGCCACTTGCTGCAGCATTTAACACGACCGTTGTCTTTAGTTTGTATGTGTTTTTTATTTTCAACATGGGTCACAGAGGAGTGAGGATGTTGTGCCATAGAAATGATTTTATTTATAATTTTTTTAAATAAAACCGACAACCATCCTCATAGTATCTTTCTAGCAGAGATCCAGAATAGTTGTACCCTATAAGTGTGTAACTGTCGACCATTTTTTTTACAATAAATTACAAAAATTACATTAACTAGTCAAAAAGACAGTAACTGCCACAGAATTATGATTACAATGTTATTTCTACATTTATCTCTGTTATAAATATAGTGGAAGCTCATTAAGGCAATCGAACATTACTGTAGTCCATGTGATGATTTCTGAGTCATTTTGTAAATAATCATTGTATTCATAAATCTTGTGTAATCGTAATTTATAGCTACTAGACAGGTTTGTTTTTAGAACAAAGCAACCATAATTGAAACTGAAATATAATCAGTAAAATAACTACTACTTGCATAGCAATTATGACATTATCCTTACAGGATCATCTGAAAACATCATTATCCTACCACATATGATATAACTTTCACCTGGATCAGACACCAGTTTGTAAAATATGATGAAACAAAGTGCGGGAAAGTCCAATGTAAGAAATGTCTCTCATTCACAAATGAAAGTAATTGTGTCAAGTCTGACTCTGAGAAAATCCCTAAACGAAATTCCATACCTGGAAATCCTTTGGAAACAGAGCAGCACGTATTCCAAGTGGCTTTCTGGACAAAACCTGAAACCAGATGAACGTTTACACAACATATGTCACTGACAAAATTAGCTTCTTTTGTAATTGTTTAATTAGTATAAAAAGTCTACAATAAAATAGGAAATTAAATTAATATAATCTAACTTGCTAACTTGTGACATGAATTAGATAATTATAAACCTGCGTGAAAATACAGACCAATAAGATTGAAAGTTGAAATGTCTAATTCTTTCTTTACAATGTGAAAAAGAAAAAAAGATTACATTTGTAGCTGCTCTAAATAAAAATTCAATATTGAATATGCATATCGTTGGAGTTGTACATATGCTGTTATTTCAAATGAAATTAATTACAGATTTTATGGTAGGAAGTGTACTTTTCTAACTAGTACTTTAAAGGGGCCCTATATGGGATTGAACCTTCCACGCGAAACGGCAAAATTTGGCTGACCCGCGAGAGGCAGCACCGTCAGTACCTAAAAATATCTTGTTGACGTTGCGCAGCCGAGCGGTGGACAAAACTGCGACAACTGACAAGACAAGCGTCCCGCGTGATAACTGTTGTTGCTATTTTTTAACTCATTGCTTTTAAAAGTTATCCTGAATAGTGCAGTTGTGGAAACATCTGTAATAGATTGGAAAAGAGTGGCGCGTGTCGTGTTTGATTCAAATTCAACAAGATATTTTTAGGTACTGACGGTGCTGCCTCCTCGCGGGTCGGACAAATTTTGCTGTTTCGCGTGGAAGGTTCAATCCCATATAGTGCCCCTTTAAGTGAAAGCTGTGAAACTGAAATGTATAACATTTATGGAATAAAATTAGTGCTTATTCGTATCGAATATTGCATTACCACACAAATTACTCCTGCCTTACCTTCTGAATTGCCCTTTTGAGTCCATCACTAACACCAGAATCATTGCTGAAGTGCCTGCTTGGGGCAGGCTGTGGGGGTGGCCGAACCTGTTCCGGTACATGTATACGTCTTTCTTGAAACTCACGATCTGAAAGCAACACAACTTCTAAAATCTGCTGTAACAGATCAGACATATTAAACAAAGATATATGCAAAAAAATATGTATATGGTACTTTAAATTTGTATGTATTATCGATTGTATTTTAATGTAACTTCTGGCTTCTTGATATGTACCGTTAAAATTCTTTCACAACTCTAAATTATACAGCAAACAAACAACACACCTCCGCTATATTGTCGCTGTGTAGCAGGCCGTCCAAGCAGCATATAACCCCAACGTGGCGATTCTTCAACTGTCACAATATCAGACAGACTTTTCATGAGTTCCATCAAGTTCTTGAATCCCATTCTTGCTAAGTCTATGTGGTTGCCAAAGCGTCTTGCATATGCCGTTTCAAACTGGTTTGCCGGGAGTCCATTCGGATAGGACATGAGCAACGATCTGATCTGTCCCCTTATGAAAGCTTGTACAGTTGGCGGGGGAAGTGTAGGCCTGTTTAATCGTGGGGCGGGGTATCTGCGCGGGGGTGGGCCTTTTCTATTTTTTGATGCACCGCGGCGTTTGGTAGGAACTTTCTGTCGGGAAACCAATCGTTCAATGTGCTTGGTAGTTGTGTCTGAAACGCCACGCAGAATAACCTCCCCGTCTACCCATGTCACTCTAACAACGTCGGGCAAGTCTCGAAATAAGTCCTCCGCTGTCGAGTAGCCAAGTTCACGGAACGGCAACGTTTTGCCCATCATACACTTGAAGTCATTTTGTATGTCGCGTCCACTCAGCCCTTTTGGAGCCGACAGTAGCAATGCGCGAATTTGTTTCTTAGTCTCTTCCTTTATCTCTGCTTTCTTCGACATGTTTGCAATTTAAAAAGGTCCACTTATTTGCATAAATCACCGTGACATTGGCAGCAGACTTCTCAGACGTTCTGGCCTAACAACATGCACGCACCATTTTCGCTTCCGGTAGTCTCCGTTAACCGTATCAGGCACTTTTGGGCGTGGTGTCGCTCTGCAAAGTTTCTCCCCATAAATATTATGCGATTTTTTTGGACAACCAGGGAACATAACAAATTAAAATAATAAAGCGAGCGAGAATTTTTTTGATTTATACAGTTCACCTTAGCATTCATGGAATCATCCAATACCAACAGTTACTACCTATAGTTTCAGCTTATTTATTTTTGTGTATGTGAATGAAATTAAATATTCAGTTTGTTATTGTTATTAATGGTTTTATTTTTCGTCAACAAATGTAAAATGTCTTTTTTTTATTAAATGTTGTATGGTTACACATATAAATAGTGTTGTCGCACCTTCTATTGCACTGTTCAGATGCTTTATGTATGAAATTAAGAAAATATAAGGGTAAACATGATAAGTATTGTACTTCTTTTACGCTTTTTTCAACAATTGTATTGCATGCACTGTATTTATAATGTAGTACACTGTAGTAGTTGTTGTTGAAATAAATTTCAATTCAATTCAATTAAAAGTTTTTTCCGTCACTCTTTTTCATCCTCGCAAGCCAAGGGTTGCACTGCCGTATCCATGGCTGATCGTCTCTGCAAGCCGTGGAAGTGAACAGAGTCACACTATAAAACAATAGCAGCTGACTTTGCCAGTCACTACTGTGTCAGCCGTGGGGTATCGGAGTAAATACCCCCACCCGAATTTAAAGACAGAATGACTGATGGGAATCCCAATATATTACAGTAATGACCCATTAACATTCTAAATATTGCATGTAACACATGCGGTGTACTGCTGAAATCACCCGAAATCATATATGACTGGAGGCCAACCACACACTTCGTAGGTGATTTCATTAGCTTACGTATAAAAGGAGTTTTTCAAAAAGGTTGTATAGGCCCACTATTTGAAGCAGAGCAATTAGATATGAGCTGGGGCTCTCCCCCCGATGTGACCAAACGCGCACATATCGCTGAATCTCGGACATCTCGTCGATAGGGCGCTGTGAGCCCCAGCAAATAATAACACATAGTTAGTTTTTTAGTTACTAAAATAAAACATAATTTGTTTGGTTCAAAAATACTACGTGGCAACAAACCATCTGAATCTGAGCAATTGTCCAGTCTAAGCAAATGCAATAATGTATGACAGCATACCATCTAACATCTCAGTGTAACGATCTGTTCATATTTTTAAAAATACTTGATGCATAAAAAGCTATCCGGGTTGGTGACAGCTGCTGACATAGTGAAATAATTAATTAAAATGGGCTCTACTAAAAAGCTGCTGCTGCCCATATGTTTGATATAGTATCACATTAAACACAACTTAGTACGTACATTGATATTAGTAAAATATATTCACACTGTTACACTGTCACAGTGTATCAATTAAGATGGATGTTTTGGTGGGGAAATATTTCATGCGACACCAGTTTAAGCGTGGCGGGAAGTGCCGAGTTGAACAGTTGTGTTTTGTTGGCGTAGATACAGCGTATGCGGTACATGTCTAGTGGTGTTACGTAATCTGCGAATTGTAATCATGTCACTTCTAAAAGGAGAAACGAAGCGGCAGATCCGTGCACTTTTGTTGTCGGCTCCAAAAGGCTTGACAGTACTTGGTATACAGAATGACTTTAAAAGTATGTTGGGCAACACGCTACCGTTTCGCGAACTCGGCTATCCGACGGCCGAAGATTTGTTGCGAGACTTTCCCGACGTTGTGAAAGTGAGCCGTGTTGGCGAAAAAGTGGTGTTGCGCGGCATTTCCGACAAATGTACAGAGCACATTGAAAGAATGGTATCTCGACAGAAAGTTTCGCCAAAGAACACTAAACACCGTCGACACAATGCCCAGCTCAAACGCAATGCCAAAGGCGCGCCACCAACGGCACCAGACCCTGCTTGTCCAGGCCGATCCAAACTCCCCAGTCCCAGGCTCAGAACCGGTGATCGGACATTCCGCAGTAATTACCCATATCGCAGTCACGTACTCCCACTGTGGGCCTGGCCACATTCATACCAACCCACGACAAGGTATAGGGCCGGCAACCTTCCCCACACCTGGCGTACATATTCCGAGTATGACAGACCCACTAGTACTAGAACGCCACAACCAGCCAGACCAGTGGCAATGAAGGAAGGTATTGCATCCGACGTCCCCCATCAGAACACACCTTGCAGTGTCACAGTAAATGACAAGGACACTTCCAGTGATTTCGGTTATTATGTTGGAGAACAACTCGGTTCCCTGCCTGAGACTGAAGCGAAAGAACTACTGAAACTGGACATCCAGCGACTTCTGATGAGTGCGCGCGTGGCAGAGATGATGAAGCCAAAGTCAAAGATGGCCGGGCCGCCGAGTGTCAGACCACCGTTATCAGTGCCACTGTTTCCAGTACCACGTGAACAGTTACCATTACCACGCCCATGGTTACAGCTACAATGCACATGATTACCATTAGGCATTACGACGCCCGCTGTTACCACCACCATGGTTTCCATCCTAGCAGACTCCACAAGAGATGTCTACTTTACTTGGGTCATTTCGGAGCTAATGGCTCGCTGCATATTGTGTTCCGTGGACAATCTATTGACTTAAAATATCTAAGGAGAACATTATGAAGTGACCTAACTAGCTGAGGAAAACTGTTGCTTAGTGTTTCATGGATACTTACAGGGACAATGACATTTACTGGCTAACCTGGGTATTGTATAATGTATATGCCAGTGCCATAATACTGCATTTCTGTGATTTTTAAAATATTCTATGATTGCATCATATATGTTTATTAATTATTACATTATGTATACAAACATAGGCAATCTTGCATAATAATTGGTCTAAATAGTTATACTGTGGGCTATGGCATGGAGTGAGGGTCAGTAGGTGACATGTACTGGTCATTTGGCAGGACTACCCGACCCTGTGGTTTCTTCTTGAAGCTATAATATTGGTTGCCAATTTTGAATATTTATGGTAATACAATTCACTATTTCAGTATATAAAATCGGCTCATTGTCTACTATTTTGTCAAATATAGTGATTGATAAGGGTCTATACCATAGGCTGTGGAGGGAGTAAATTGGTGGATATGCACCCATCTACAGCCACACCCTTCTATTTAGGCAAGACAACGGAGGTACAATTGATGGTCTGAGGGAAATGTAGTAGGTAGAAATAGGGAAAAGTAGGGGAATTTGGGGTACCCTCTAAACGTATGTTGAAAAAAATCCATCAAAGTCGGCCAAAAAAGGAGCCCAGTCTTAATTTATGTAGCAGGTTTGGAGTTTCCAACATAGGAACATCGTTGTAGAAATGCTGCGATGACTTATTCAGACTTAACAAGAAGAACATGGTCTACACATAAATTGGCGCCACATGATATAATTGGTACCGATGTTAAACCAAAAATAGACGGCTACCTGCATAAATACAACGATAATCAGCTGATGTTCGGGCCATTAGAGTGCACGTCCTACCTATCAAATACTGCAAACTCCCTCCAAACAAACCATGCACAACACAATAATTATGGCGCTTCCTTTTCATACAAAAACAAACCCTGTATTTGCAAAAACAACTGATAGAGAACCAATCAATCAGTGTTCCATTTCTGTCCCGTTTTGATACAATATATATAACTTAATTTCTGTTCCATTTTGTAACAAAACCTAGTTTCTCTCCAAGTTATAAAAATAAGTTTAGCCAGTTGTCATACACTGTCGTACACTTTTACCCCGAAAACTCATGCAGATATACAAAACGACTAACAGTGAACTGTTTTCATCTCCGTGTTTTTATAACATTAAACAACAGTTTCATGTAGACATTAAAACAATACAAGTTCAAAAAAATTAAAATCCAATCGGAAATCACAAATCTCATGACTAGACAACAGCATGACAAATCCATATAAATGTCAATACTTCATAATATATATCACAAGTCATTCATGAATTGTTGGTGTACTTTATGAAAATAACAAGAATGCGCATTTGTGAGATTTTGACATATAAACCACACATTTATAGGGGACATTTCCTCATTCTTTTCACACACTTTAACATCTGACTACAGTGTACATCCGAGAATGCTACATCCGTGGATGTTTTCCGTCTTTAGCCACCAGGTTAACGTTGATCCTGTCACGGAGCTTACTAGTGGAATGGTCATGTCGTCATTCTCTGAGTCATGATTGCCTGTACCACTGGTTGTTGCAACCGAGGCATCGACACATTTCTCAAAAGTTTCTGAATCTCCAGTTTTAATAACTCCTTCGCGTCGCCGTCTGGCAGAAGCTGCAGTTGTACTGCGACATAATTACCAAATTCGGTGTCCCTGTTGTTTTCTCTGACGCTGCATGGAGACGACTGACAAAGTCGAGTGTTTGTACGTGACGATCCACTGGTTACTGAACGCAGTCTCGATGCACCAGTTTCTGTTAATGGCACCGTCTTGGAAATGCAACCATATAATTCTGTTGACTGCCCAGTCTTTTCCGGATGTGCACCCTGGCAATGCTGTCGAAGAAAAGACCAATACTGTAAATGTTGTATCAGGTTTAGGGCAAAATTTTGACTTTCCTATAATAATAAATAATAAAGAACAGTATTTGTCTACGCCATATCTCTAGCAATAAAACCATTCACAGGCGCATTACATTTTATAGGAATATACGGATTACCTTAAAGTTAAAAATATAGAGATGTAGTTGTAGTTATCATATTTGTATATAATATTTATATTTTGTGTACTCGATTAAATACACCAGAACTGCAACTGATATTTAATATATAGTGGAAGAGTGAAACTTCAGTATAAGGTTCATCTATGTGACTGGTCAAAAGTGACCTTAATAGTACGATGAGTTCAGAATACAGAATACGGGGACTGAGGCATCATGAGAATTTGGAAAATTGCCAAGATTCAAGTTGAGTGACTGCATACTAAACAAATACATTGAAGACACCAATTAATCAATTGCACAGTGCAGTGTTTATGGGTACAGTTACAAGGTCTACTTGCATTTCCTAAAAAGTTAACTACAGTGTTCTTTCCTGATATGTGTGACTGTCTTGTCTTTTGTTTAGTTTGTCCTTACCACATTTCTTCACCTGAACATACCTGATTAATCTAGCTCTGGTTTGTTACCTAATTTTGTTAACCAAACAAGCAGTTAGGCAGCTAATTAATAGGGTATGGTGTTTATCTGGGAAACGTTCTCTAATAAGAATTTGAGTTCAAAGTGTTACCTACGATGACAGGTCTAAGTGCTAAGTTGTTATTGTTTTCTGAAGTTTACTGGCTTCTGCCACACCAGGACGTTGGCTTCTATTCATTGTTGGCACTGATGGCTGTGACTGATCCTATTTGCTGGGTTCAATTGTGGGTAATCTGGCATTTTCATTGAGTTACTGATCCTATTATTGAATAGCAAGGTAATCCTACTTTGACCTAATATCAGGAAGAATGTCACAATCTTTACCATAGAAATAACTTGGGGCCGATCCAGTGTGAAGTCTGTGAACCTAACTATGAGGTGCCCCAACCACAACTAATGGTGCTAAGTCTAAGGGCCATGATAAATGACTGGCTCTGGCACAAGTCTGCACAACTGGTAGTAACACATGTCAAATGGATTAGTTCTAATTAAACAAATACCTTAAATGACATTGGTTTGTCATTGGAAAATATTAAACTGGCCAATACTGGCCGTGGTTGATGTGAATGCCATCTAGTTTTAGTTCTTCAAGATTGTCTAAAAGTTATTTCTGGCTAAGAGCCAAGGAATTATATGATGTTAGATGATGTTTTGGACTTATGGATTCACCTAAAATCAAAGCCGGATATAGCAAGGTTCCTCCAACAATATATGTTGTGGTCTTGTAGATTGGGATTTTTATGAGCCAAAACGGTTTGTAAACATATTTTTTTAACTTTGTAAAACAACACTTTAAACATTGTAAGGCTTTGTGTCTATAACCTAGTGTAAGTTTATATTTTTTATATTTATAATTTTGTTACATATCTTTTACATGTATGTATATACGGATTGTGTCTGAAATAAAACATAATTATTTGCTGGAAAACAGTTTTTAACTTTTGCAAAACAATGCTTTAAACAGCAGGTATCAGTACCGTAGATGCTGGCATTGGCTTGGTACACGGCACTGGCACATGTGCTGGTACCATTGATGCTCGCACTGATGCCACTTGTCCAGTTGACACTAGCATGGCAGCCACTTGTCTAGCTGTTGTAAGAAAACAAAAGTAAAGATAAGTTCTTATATAGCGCAGTATCTGGTTCTCATGACTGCTCAAAGCGCTTTACAATTTACTTCCCTGCCTGCCCAGACATAACATTCTGTTACTGAAGTGTTAGATTTATATAGAGCGCTGTGGCTCAGGGGTAGAGCTTTGAACGCTTGATTAAGAGGACCCGGGTTCGAATGCTGTGCTGCAGTGTAAAAACATTGGGCAATTTTTTTTAATTCTACGTTGCTCCTGTTCACCCAGCTGTATAAATGAGTACCTGGCTATAGACAGTGGTGGATATGTGTACGAGCAGCCTTTGCGCATTAATTGTAGCATATGGCTGGATGCTTCCCAGAGACGTTGAGATGGTGTCTAATTGAACAGGTCTATCAGGGAAGCAAAGTATAAAGCACCTTTAGCAACCTTGATGATTTGATACTGTACTATATAAGAACTTACCTTTTATATCATCACTTCTGTTAGCTCTGTTGATATGTATAACATTGTTATCAACGTTATGTGTGATCACACAAAGAAGTTCAATTCAGTATACCATGAAAAGAATAGGCATATAATAGTTTTTAACAGTACAGTAAAGGATAAAACAAAACAGTTGTATTAAATTAACTTTCCCTCACCCTTAATATTGGCATGACTTGCCAATTATAATTTATACACAATAGATATAGACATACCTTTTGATGCATGTGAAGGTTGTACCACTAGTAGCTGACTGTGCATCCTGCATTCGCCTCCGGACAATTCTTCAACTCGAACTATATCAGGCACACTCCTCACCAGTTCCAGAGAATTCTTAAAGCCCAGTTTTGCCCAATTAATGGTGCTACCGTGCTGTTTAATGAACGATGTCATAGCTGTGTCAAGCTGACTGGAAAGTATACCCCCTGGGTGAGACAGGAACAATGTTTTGATCTGCCATCTTGTGAAAGCTGGCACCAGTCGTATTACTGATTTGACAGAACGCGGAACTGTAGCCGTAGTGGCTGGTTTTGGAGGCGGTGGATGTGTTGGTTTCGCAGGGTGAGGCACTGTAGTGGCTGGTTTTGCAAGCTGAAGCGTGGTGGTTGGGTTAGCTGGTGGGTGTGTAGCTGCTGGTTCGACAGGCGGCGGAAGTGGTCCTGGTGTGTCTCCTGGACCTGGAATGGCATGAGCCTGACTCGGAGGTAGACTACCTGACGTGGCTCCTGGTTTGGCAGGATATGAAAATGTAGTTGACGCTGGTCTGTCTGGAAGTTCAGCCGTCCTAGCCCTAGTCGCGTACTGTGCCTGTAGCCTTGCCCACGGTCGCGGAACAGGGTTTGTACGGAGACGGAGCGTTATTGTTAGGCCGCCTGTCCGGCTACGTGAAGCATCACTGTAACCCCGTTTAGTCTTGGATGACACTTTTTGTCGGGAGACCATTCTCTCAATATGCCTAGTAGTTCTGTCAGAAACGCCCCGCAATATTAGTTCTCCGTCGACCCATGTTGCCCTCACAACATCGGGCATTGCCCGGAATAAATCTTCAGGAGTTGCGAAGCCGAGTTCGCAAAATGGCAACGTTTTGCCCAGCATAGTTTTAAAATCTTTCTGTATACCAGGCACAGTCAAGCCCCTCGGAGCCGATAATAAGAGTGCGCGGACTTGTTTTTTCGTTTCTTCCATTATACTTGACATGCTTAATTGCTTATTTTTACAACGCCAGGATGCCTGTGCATTCACCGGTTCTCCCTATCAACGCTCACCAAAATACTCTAGTTCCCGTACTTCCCGCCACCTCGGAAGTGCTGTCTCATGAAATAATACTCTCCATCAAAAACCCGCTGTATAAATGTTTTTGGTTCAGATGTAAAAATAATTCCGTTTGTTAATATAGCGCCATTTAAGTACTAAATGTCAGTCAAAGCGCTTTGGATTAACATGATGTATTGACTGCATCTAACATATAAATTAATTAAATACATAAGCTAAGATAAATAATAAAAAAAAACAATAAATAAATTAGTGTAAAAATAATTTCAAACGGAGCAATTTTAAACCAAGCAATGTCATAAAATATAAATTAGTGTCATCAAGGCAAGTAGTGCACAGCCAATGCAACAGTTGCAAAATCAGTGTTAAGTAGCCATGTGGGTAATACATCAAGTGGACAGCATTTCGTTGGTCTAGATTTGATGATCACTTGCAGCCCTTCAGTGTTGGTTGAACAGAGATATGTCATAAATTATGTCACCGTACCATCTAGCCTATACGTTTCTCCAGAGATTTATAATGTACGGGTGCAACCAAAGGTAAATTGGTTATTGAAACATGAGATAAAGTGGAAATGCTTTGAGCTGACTTACTACAACTGTATATGTGCCCACGTTTATATCCAAATATACTTTCTGATAATATTTATATCAGCACAATTTTGAAAAGTATTTGTGTACATAAACCACATCAACATAACATTATGGCCCAGCAGTTAGTTACTGAACCATTGGCAACATGAACAGTACTACAGTAGTATGTCATGGATCAGACTAGATGGGCAACTGATATAGCATTGTACGTTTGCACAATTCCACAAATGAACAAAACAATTACATATTTTATATGTACCTTTATGCGCTTTATGACATATGCACATCTAGTGACTAAATCCAGCCAGTCTCGAACTAGGAGTAGACATATGCAACCCCTTCAGACCATAACATTATTGGACAAATATTTTAATTCAAAAATACAAAATTAGATCATCAGCACGGTCTAACAATTTAAAAACATATTTTCCATCGTGTTAATTAATTACTCACCACGAACAGGAACACGACTTGTTCATTGCCACCATGTTTGGTACCAGCATCACACAAAAATATGGCCGGCAATTTTTTGCAACCCATACACAAGAGTCTGTCTGGCCCCCAAAACATTATAATGCTCACACACACCACGATCCACCCCCTTATGTTAAATGGAGGGTATCTGCTGCTTGACCTAGAATCAGTCCACACATTGATTTGTAACAGGAAGTCTGCTGTCTTGAATCATGGAACAGTGAACATCAGAGAGTACTGTGGTTAACTGAATTCTTCTTGGTATTACAGAATGTTTGTTTTGAAACTGGATGTTTTATGTACCATCTGAAGATGTGCAGTGGAAACTTTTAAACTATGAATGTTATTTATAGGCTTAACAGATTAACTAAACACAATTTGTCAGGTGCGTATTACAGTTATAGTAACATAATATTAAATAAACAATCTAAAACCTGGGAGCAGATGCCATTATTTTAACATGAACACAGTATTGGTCAACACAGATAGGGACAACGCCAAGTGTTTCAAGAATAAAATATGCCCAGTTGCCAAGAACACGCCCAGAAAGATCAACCACTCTGTGTCAAGTTTCATACCAGTTGCTAAAGCTGAACTGTGCCAAAGGTATGCACGCTACGTTCTAGCAGAAATGTTTCGCAACTTTTTAAAAGAAACACATGTTTGGTATGATGACTACGGCCATGTTACTCATCATCACAGCTTAACTACAAACTTAGCTTCTTGTGTACTCTGATAAAATTCCACCTTCATCCTGCCATTTTAATTCGAGTTAAACATTTGCATTTGGTCATTGATCCGACTTACTTTTTGCTGCACATTACAATCTTTTCAGTATTCCAGTATCTAAATGGCATGGCAGATGTAGATCTATTAAACAAAAAGCTCGGCGACAGAAATCTTGTCACCCCCTATATGTACAAGGCATGGTATTTACAGTTATGTTCACTGTTGATTGATTCATCTGTGAAATTCAGCTAAATTCTATTTCTAATGCCGTTTCCCTGAATAACCCTTAGTTGGACGCAGCACAAATGGGCAAAGGACTAAAGGTAGTCATGTAAGTTCACAAACTCCACAAAACGTACAGCGACGTATGGGTTGTGTGCTTGCTACCTCACATCACAGGGTGAATAAACTGATACAGGGACACCATGTTTCAAGTGCACCAGAAGTGAATGCCGTCTGACGTTCCTTTGTGCATATACAAGTGTGGCGTCACAGACAGTAATGTCACATCAGTTCAATCCGGCCGCTTTTAGTTATGGAAGGTGGAACCCCTTAGGTTCACGACTACATATCGGTGGGCTATGTCTGAATCAATACAAAACAGCTACGTTTCTGGACTTCACCACCCTGTGGCACTCCTAAACACCGTTCTTCACCGAATGTCTATGTTTCTCCCGTTTTAGATCGCGATCGAACGACGACTCGCGATGGCCGCCGTGACTGCCCGTCTTTCTGTGTCGTGACTCGTGGGATTCGTGTTTGTGATGGTAGTCTCTGACACGTTCGCGCGACACGCTCCGGTGTCTGTGGCGATGACGCTCCCTCGAGTCGGATCGCTTCCGTTCGTTTGCTCGTTGGTCGAGAGGGTCTCGAGGTGAACGCGACCGCTTCCTGTCGTGGTCACGAGAGCCCGACCGCACATGAGATCGGTGAATGTCTTTCTTTGGCTTGTCGCGAGGGCGATGTTCGAGACTTCGTGACCGGTGTCGACGGTCACGGTGGTGCGAGTCGCCCCGCCCTTTGTGTGGACGGTCCTTCTCACTACGTGTGCTGTCAACCTGTGGTGACACACGCCTGTCACTATGTCGACCGTCTCGGAGACTGGATGGACTCTTAGACCTAAAAACATACACACACAAAGTAAAACATTTAATAATGATAGTGGCATAAACTAAAATAAAGCGATTGGTCATGAAATGTTATAAGCTAAATTGACAATAGTTTAGAGATGGACTAGACCGTCTAGTCGACTCCTGGAAGGGCATGACAGCCAGATCGGAAAACAACATGCTGAAGCATTCACTGAACCACTGGATAGTGGATACAATGGCTGTGCAATGATGATGATAAAACTCACCCTTGTAATACAGTCACTTCGCAATTTAAGTTCATAACTGTTAAGTATAGGTAATTGATATTCGAGTGTTTCACAATTACTATCAAATCAATCTCTCAAATATAGTGTTTTTATGATGAGTGCACATCAGGGTTTGGTTCAAAAAAATGTATTTGTATACATAATTTTTTGTACTTGTATTGAAAATCATAAAAGGGCATGTACTTGATCTGTATTTGTAAATACAATCAAATACACATAACAATTATCAACAAAATGTAAAACATTGCTCGACATAAACTGGGTCAGGAGTCAAGACAGATAGTTTTTCACACCTGGTCAACAGTGGGCAGGCAGCATTGAAAAAAATGGCCAACAGTGAAGCTGATCAAACATCAATGGATAAATGGGAAGTCAGTGAAGCTTATCTATAGCCATAAAGGCAGGTATTCACAGGGAATATGCTTAAAATCCTGCTGTTACCGATTCTGTAAACATCTGATCTAAGACAAAAGAACCCAGGTTTCCTCCAGTGCAGGGGAAGAGCTACCCACTAGTTGGTACAGTAGTACAGATAAGGAGTCTGGTAAACCTGCCTGCCAATTAGTCTACAGCAGTCAATCAAGCCAAAAGCAAAATTCCACCCACTGTGATACACTTGAACTCTAACAGAAATACTGGCCACATATTTGAATCATTTGAATACAATTTCAAAAATGGCAGTGTACTTGAATCTGAAATTTGTATTTGAATTGAAATTTGGAAAAACAATGTATTTGAATTTGATTTGGCCGAGTTTTATTTGATCCCAAAATGTATATTTGGACCCAATCCTGGTGCACACTGCATGCATAAATCCACGTAAATATGACAATTATTACACACTAGCAATTTGTGACTTCTAAAATTACACCGTCACGTCCTTACGTACTGCACGCAAGGCCATTCTACTGTTGGACTAATATACCATGACAAGTTCTGAGATAACTAATCAGGGTCTGTACACATCTGGACATTTGAAATTCAAGGCTATTCAAGACTTTTCAAGGATATTTGAAAAATAAATTCAAGACTGTTTTAATGACGTCTATACTTTTAACCGCAGTAAATTAACATTGAAAACATCAATCCAAATAAATAGCATCATAATCAACCAACTTATTTTACTCGACTAAGAACAAAATGGGGTGACCACGATGAAACACTGATTGCCCAATGAGCACACAAATTATCTTTGTGCGTCGGCCACTGCCATACACCTGTTAGTCCAATAAAATTCAAGCCTTTTCAAGGCCCCGTATGGACCCTGACTAATGTACCGCTGGATGAAGACACTCACCTGTTGTGTGGTACGACTGCTGTCTCCTGGTCGTCCTCCCCCTCTGGAATGTTGGGTCTCGCCTCTGTTGTCACGTCCTCGCTGACAGGAGCTGCCGGGGTCTTCTGCCACGTCGAGGCAAGGTGAGCCTTCATCTTCCTCTCGATGTCCTTCTGTATGGGCACAGGGATGCGCGGGAAGAGGGTGCCGTACCACTCCAGCTTCCCTGTCCACTGTTTCACCATCTCCCCCAACGTCATGATGTGACCGCCGCCCGCCTTCACGTCGATCTCCTGAAGACACAGCAAGCGACCGGGTTTAACAACAGCGAAGGTACGAGTTCTCGACATCACAGTGAAACACACAATGGGTTTTGCTCTAGCCAAACCGTGGTAGCACATCTGAAAGAGTACGAGAAGGCGACGTCGCGTGGAGATCTGCAGGTCGTCATGTGGCTGAAAACTAGGACGGTTCAAAATGGGCGATTTTTTATTTTTACATCTTCTCTGCAGCAGCATTTCAACGGTTATCAGTAATTTTCATGACACTACTACTTCCTGATGACGACATGAATGCTGTGTCTCTGTCTGGTGACGATTGTTCATAAGCGTCAGATGAAAAATGTATAAACTGGCTTCTAAATAAGATTTTTTAAAGCAATTCTATTGTGAAAAGATTGAATTGGGTGGCCAACCATGAATGCAGTAACAGTGATATGTATGAAAATGAAATATATTAACAAAACCAACAAACCTGAACAAAACGTTAACCAACCAGTGTTCACATCGATGACATTTTTGGGAACAATGTTAAGTGGTTTTGAAGGATGAATAATGTAAATGCTGTTAGGTTGTTTGTTACATTACTTCAAATGATTAAGACTTGCTTTTGATATATTTTGTGGGGATACACGTAACGATTGCCTAAACTATAAGAATTCTGGTTAGTGTTCAGAATTTGTTATTCATGCAGTAATGAGTTATTTCTCTGGCAAGATCATCTCCAGTTAATCATTGGTAGATACTGTGAACTCTGCTGCCTCTGCACACCTTTCTGAGGCATCACTTAAAATTAATTAATTAAATAAAAAATTGAAGGGCATCAACCTTTTGTATAATGTAGACATAACTTTGCTGCCATCTATGACATGGCAGGCCTATCAACTAGCTTTAATCTTCGACAATGTCCATAAAGGATACCAGACAACCAAATAGCAAGACTATTTTATTTTACAACAGGAACTACCCGGTAGTTAATAAAACAGAGGCTATATTAAAACAGATGTTATGTGAATGTGCATCCCATTCTTTGTCACTTAGATTAGTGCAAGAAACATCACTGAGCAGCTCGATGCTTATTCCAAATACAACGACAGCTTCACAAGACTATGACACGAGTTACAGAATGGCCACAATACGCACTGAGTTTTAGGGCTTCTTATTGAAAACACTGTGACGAGGTCAAACAAAGGAACAACGACTGCCATAGCGGTTGGAAACCACTACAAGTGATGCGAGATTACAAGAAAGTGTATGTGATAACCTCGAAGGAGGCAGAATTCTCGCGTCGCAGGGTGTGACAAGATCTTCTGACATGTGACAGACGTCGTCTGCGGCAGTCTGGTCTAGAGCAACACCCCCTGCATGTACAAAATCAGCACGTAGACAACTATGCAGAGTCACAAGAAACATGTGACTAGTTCTGATGACCCCTAGTTATGTCATATGTACCCAAATGTATATGACTAGCCCAGATGATGCCTAGTTATGTCATATGTATTATGTCATATGTACCCACATGTATGTGCAAGCCCTCTTGTCAAAACAGAATATTAATCAATGTTGCATTTTAAATATGCCATGTTTCAATATCCGACATTTCACTGAACGCATCCCAATTTTCAAAATATAGCCTATTTTAAGAGAGTGGATAATCACATTATGCAGCAATAATTGTTTGCATTGAACACACATAGAAATGGAACCATCAGTTAATGATAATTGTCAAGATATAAAAGAAGACAAACTCGGTACTCACCAATAAACTTTCACGTTCAACACGGCACAGTTTGGTTGCGAATTGCGAGTATTTTAGATGGTGGCGATTTAAAAACAAAGTAGCAAGTTCTTTTAGAAGATGTCTTGCTGATTACTAAAACACGTGCAACATCTGACATTGCATGTGTGAAACAGTCCTGTGGTCCAGGGGTATTTGTGTCTGCTACTTACCTCCTCATCCTCCAAGTACGGTTCATACCATTCCCACAGGTCAGGAGGAGGCTGGGTGTATCTGGAACAATAAATTATAACATTGAAACAGCTACAGTAGTCCCTCTCTTCAGCGGACACACCTGTATTCAAGCAAGTGTCCCTGCATTACAGGTGTCCCCTCTTTGGATGGACAGAATTTTTGAGTTGCAATATTTGGCTCTTGGTGCTTTTTGTGTGGATCATTTACCAGAGAGAAGTTTTTAGCCATAAATGCGAATAAGGAACAAGACATAACAAAATCATTTACCATTTGTCATAATACCCCAAATATAATACTAAAAGTCTGTTAACTTTATATAAAAACAGTATGTGTTGTTGTTTGGCCCTCATAAGTTAAATAGAACAGATGGTTATAGATCAATAAATATAATGTTCAGTAATTTGTATCGAAGCTGTTTGCGGATACTCCAATGAATCTTATAAACAATCTCAATGACAGCGCATTAGGTATTATTAGACTGTTTTCAATGTTCAGTCATCAAAGTAACATGTGATTTAAATAACTCCATTTCATGTCAGTTTTCAGTTTGTTGTCTGTGCTGCTGGTGTCTGTTTATTAGCATTAGCTCAGCCTCAGACATGATAGCAATTAGTTAACAGCCATTATGAGACAACACAGAAAAACATGTGAGACAATAACCAGCCAGAAATAAAAACAATTATCCACACCCAGTGGGGTAAATTAGGTAGAATTTGTTTGTTTTGGGTTCATTGACAATAGGAAGATTTGCTGCTGTCCGTTGCCATTTTGTAAATCAAATACTTTGACCAATTTTTTTATTTAATGTTTGATGTCCCCCTTTAACCTTAACAGGGAATGAAAACCAAAATATCTTGTTCGCTGTCCACATTCACCAGGTGTCCCCTCATCAGAGGGATATTACAATGGTAGAACAGTCCATACAATGAGATAGTGTCCCGACACAGCAGGTGTCCACTCGTCAGTTGGTCCGGAGACGGGGGGACTACTGTATACACAATCATAACAAAACACTATTTGATATTTGAGGTAGCGAGATCTTGAGGCACAAATTAATAACATAAATCTAAGTTCACTTGACAAATTTGCGTCCTCTTTTCAGACATTCTGTTGTATATTTTGGTGTAATTTGGTCATAAACGTTTGTCTCTATGACGGAAACATTACTAAGAACTGCAGGTAGATATGACGTTGCACTTAATTTAGAATGTCACAGAGACAAAGAGCGACATACTGCATTCATCAATTTGACAACCAGACCAACAAGTAATTAATAAATAATGATGATCGTCTTTCTGTTAATTCTGCTCAAAGTCGTCATAATATGTCTGTGCATCGGCTACACAAATTTGTGATAACATGTGCTAACAATATATTAAATTTCAAACTCATTTAAGAAACTGTTAGATTATACTTCATATGGAGGGTTAATTTGCACATATGGATGACACCTGAAGTGAACGTGGTCAATGTGGAATAAGAATGACAAAGACAGCCTAGATTTTTAAACAGAGGAAAAGGTTAGCGTGGAAGGGGATCACCAAAAGTGAAACTGGAGGACTGTGTGAAGCAAATACAAGAAGTCAAGAAACTGAAACTGCCTAGCTCAGACTCTCAATCAAGATAATCTGGGTTTGATTCCCATGTTGTCACTCCATTTCCCTCAGCTGTAAGACTAATTACCTGCAATACACACTGGTGAATAACTGAATATAGTTATAGTAGTCTTAACACACTAATTGCAAAATTACTGAATGGTTTCAAAAGATGTCAACATGGTATTTGAATAAACAGTGTCGTGCATTCAGCAGTCATAAGGACTGGGTACAATGTTGTATATAACTAATAATTTAAGAACCTAACTGTATAAGGACTGGGTACAATGCTATGTATAACTAATAATTTAAGAACCTAACTGTCAAAGACAGACAAAAAACAAACACACAATGTGGACCTCCATGGTAACCAGCTACACTGACAACACAGACACACACCTGATGTACATGAAGCCGAGGCCGCGGATGTAGGGACTGTCGGAGTGGGTGATCAGACCAACCACCTGTTTGCGGGTGAGCTTCAGTGTGAACAACTTGTAGAGCAGACAGAAGGCACTCGACACAATCCCCCCGGCCCCTACACCTCGCACCTGTAACACAGTGTAACATTGCACCTATAACATAGTGTAACACAGCACCTGTAACACAGTGTAACATTGCACCTGTAACACAGTGTAACATTGCACCTGTAACACAGTGTAACATTGCACCTGTAACACAGTGTAACATTGCACCTGTAACACAGTGTAACATTGCACCTATAACGTAGTGTAACACAGCACCTGTAACACAGTGTAATACTGCACCTGTAACACAGTGTAACACTACACCTGTAAAGATGTACCTTAACATATGGTCTGTGACTGAGTGTATGTATGCATGACACCAGAAATGGAGTAATTGTACTTTGTACTCGTAGTATGAGTGCTTTTTGAGTAATTGTACTCGAGTACAAAGCACCCGTACCTGTACTCAAGTACATTACCAAAGTAATCGTACTCACGATTACTTCCCACGTTTACTACATTTTTTTCATACGCAAGCAAATATATTAGTTAGAAATGGCAATATTACAAGTAATCTAATAAAAGTAATATTAATCGAGCTATTGATTTTCTATTACTGTTGAGATTTCGGTTAAATACATATTTAGTCAGATTTTCCTAATTACCTTCTCTCCCCAGAGAAGCCACATCTCCTGACTATCCTGCTTACTGTAGTACTGGTAGTACAAAGTCATATTGTGACAGACCCTGGGAAGCACTGCAGGAGATAAGCATTGATCACCTAACATCTTGCTTTGTTATTTTAGAAGCCATGCCCCCAGATCCCCAGCCCACCCTACCACCTTGCCCATCATTTTCCCCAGGGGAAACACTGCTAAGTAAAATTCTTTAACCAGAATTTCAAAGCAGATGGTGTCAACTTGGTTACCGTAAGCTTTAGGTGAGCTGGTGTATTAGACTAACAGTGTAAATGTATGTCAGGAAAACATCAACGTAATAAGAAACATTTGAAAAGACTTACGCCACCGCACATTCCTGTCTGTCCTGCCGTCTTTCTACTTCCCTTTTCCCACGGTTCAAGGTGGTTCACCTGCACAAAGATCATTGTAAGTGCGTCTTCTCCACGGTGCCAATGTCCACTTTGAGGTCATTAAGGACATTTTAATGGTGATAAATATTGTTTTCTGCTGGTAATTTCAAGACGGGTGAAAGTTAGTACTGCAAATTAGTGTACTGTAAAATCTGATATGTATGTATGTACACTGACATATAATTAACAACCTTAAATAAATAAAAACAGAAATAAATAAACGAACATTGGAACAAAGGATATAAATATTTGGCGTTACCTTCACTTACCTTGTAGTATATCTCATCAATCACTTCATGGTAGGTCTTCAGTTCGTACAGATTCACCTTAAAGTACGGAGACGACTGGATGTTGGTCAGAAGAAGTGTGTTTAGATTCATTGTCTTCTCATTGCCGTGAATCGGCAAGGCATTGTTGGGTGCCATTACTGTGCGTGCGTGTGTCTCTCAACGACACAGCTTATGCATGTGACAGACAATGTAGATTTGCTGAAACACAAAAACAGTGATACAAAATGTTAGGGATGATTACCAGATGGTCATAAATTTATGTTCACCAATATAATGAGTTAACAAAGATCTTAGGCATTGAGTTACACTCACTGTGACAGTTGCATTGCCTATCGGTAATCATGACCGGCATGATTAGACCTTAATGTTTACATTAAGGCAGTGGTTATGCGTATGTGAGCCGTACGTTTAGGGTGCTAGTCTAAAAGCATGGCATTCATTCTGCGTGTGCTTTTATTTTCGGTTACGTGAACTGTATTTTTAGTATCGTTTATCTAAGTTACGGCATTCGATAAGCGCATGTGCATGATTTCCATACGTGAGCCTTATCTTTAGTAGTTGTCAGTTCCAAAAGTATGTGAGTTTCCTCGCACGTTCATGTTTATATACATAAGCTCTACTGCCATATCTTTAGCACTCAGATCTAAAAAAATATACATGTGAGTTTTTCCCGCAAGTGCATGTTGATGTATGTACGAATGGAAGAACTTTCGATGTGTGTGTGTTTGGGAGGGTATAAGCAGCGAGCCCATCAGGAACGCAAAGGTGATGCCTTGCATTGCATTGTGAAATCGAAGTAAAACAACAATTAGCAATATTTTTTTATTTAAACTTACAAAAATAAATCTGCATTATCAGAATGAAAATATTATTGATATAGCCTTACGTTTGGGGACATATCCGCAAATCGCAACATCATCTTTGGTGGTCCTGATGTGCTCTGCGACATCGCCATCAGCTTGTTTACTTTGACTTGATGGCATTAAATTTATATAAAACACATTTTAATAAAATAATATCTGTCTTCTGTAGAATGACATTACAAACACATGCACATCGAAAAATGGTACCGAAATTCCGCGAAAAAAGGTGGTAAAACCGTTTTGTAAAGGCCTAACTGGCTAACACAATCAATGCCAGTTAACTGGAAGATCACCTAAATTTTGAACAAAATATTAGGTCACAGATTTAGATAATTGCAGTAAAATTATGCAATAACTCTTCGCCACATCCATAAATTATAAGCAAAAAATTACCAAGTTACGGCACGCGATGAGTAAGAATTAGAACAAAAACAACTCGACTTGCTCACATAACGGGAACGGAAATGGCGCGGTCATGGCTAAAACATCGTAAGCTCAATTTTGTAGTTAGCCCATCATGTTTTCTAGTCACTTTCTAATCGTAATCATATCTTACCTGTCTATTAATATAATTTATATTATGTACACAGCGCAGGAATTATGAAATGATTCTTACAAAACACCTTTAAAATTGCACTCGTTCTTGCTACGTTTTCCAAACTCTCACCGACTCTCGTAATGGTCACGTGATATTCTCACCGCTTGGTGGCGAACGTTTCCGTCCTAGCCTCGATTACCCAGGCTCCGTGAGACGGTAGCAGTTTTTACTCCCTATCCAGGTCCTATGAGGTGGCAGCACTTTTTAGCACAACATTTTAAGCATTAATTCCCCGTTGTACCCAGTGGCGGATTAAGACATTCGTGGGCACTAGGTAAATCCACCACAAGGTAATATAAACTCTCTCCCTCCCTGCCTCCCTGCCTGCTTGCCTCACTTACTCCCCGACTGCCTGCCCGCCTGCCCCCCCCCCCCTTAGAGGAGGGCAAACTTAGAGTTAAGCATCGAGTGTGGCTAGTAGGTGTAGACAATCGCCCAATTTGGGTCATATAGGGCCTACTGTAGTTTCAATGCTTTAACTTAAGGTCTGTTCGCCGACCTGTACGTGTGTAAGTCAGATCTAGTGTAAGTGAAAATGCCCCGGCCTACATCAACCAGTCCGGTCTTTTCGTAAAGACCTGTAGTCGGGTATTTAAGCTTGACTAAAAGACGGATCTAAATTAGTTTCACTGATAACAAATATCTATAAGCGTCTTTGAGAATAAGTCCCACAGTTCATAAAACTTGTTTCGCAGGCTGTTAATGTTAAGATAATGTTCATTTCTTCCTCATTGAGCGAAGTTCGTAGACCATACAATTTACCTCAGATGTGGCTGTCCTTTCATCATCACTATGATCTGCTAGAAGTGATTCTGCAGATGAAAAGAAAGAGTCACAGAACATCGACGGTTGACAACTGACGCAATAAGGGCCTACCATTAGACTAGTACTATAGTTCTCGTCAGTCGGTGATAGTCTCGCGTTAACCTGGTCCGTAATATGCAGATGGCTTCTGGCAAGCACTTCAAGTGTGACAATGCATCATCCGAGTCACATATTGTAGTCCTTTCTGGTTGCATTTCACAGGTTTGTAACAATCCGGAATTTAGCGATACATCCGCACACAACAACAGCATCAGTAGACCATACCAGCCGATCTTTATTTGAGCAGAGTGCATGTACCCCTTGCTTTGTTGCTTAATAATGGCCTCACAGAGAAGAAAGGTTTACGATCTGTCGACGGTTTTTGGGGCGCGCCGTTTTGGCTCAGGAAGAAGTTGGCGATTGACAACCGGTGCTACCAATGCTGACGGCCCGTACGTGTTTTGGTGTCGCACAGATGCCGACTGCTACAATCTTCAGCGGCAGAACTACGACAACGACGAATCCGGAAGCCACAACTGGGTGACCACAGGGCCGGCGACACGTGTCACTGGTGACGCGATGGTGTGTGTTCAAACTTCTTCCGTGACACGACGCGAATTGTCCTGCACGAGTTCGTCAAAGCAGGCCAAAGGTCATGGGTACACAAATAAACTTGACCGAACTGGTGATGCGTGACGACAGCAAGACTAAGAATAAGATATACGAAACGTTTATAATAACGTATAGTCAAAGTCTTTAGAACAACACAGAATCTAACGGATGTACGTGCAATTAGTTGTGTTCACTTTTACATTCAGAAGGGCACTGGTTCGAACTTGACACGAAACCACTATATTTTAAACACATTTGTATTGATCATTTCACAAAATAATAATTATAAACCAAATAAGTGCAAACCAAAGAGTAATGTACAGCTTGTTTTTTTTAAAGTAATTATACGTGACGAAAATGAAAATATGATAATTGTAGATATCTATGAGTTATGCTTATCTCAATTTCAAGTATTTTAACTAGATAAATTGTGAGTTGTTTGGATAAATTCAATTTAGAAACATATATCATTGCTATACACAAATACCATATTTTTATTTCCGGATTTAAAATGTTTTTAAAACTAATTCGTGCGTATTCGTATGGCAATAATTGAGCAGTATTGTGAAGTACAACAGTAACAAATCTTACACAACGTGGTACAGGGTTGCATCGTATTGTGCTAAAAGTAAAACACCTTGTACACTATCATATTATAACTGCATATCTTTCCGTTGCATTGTAAATATCCAAATAGTGTAAAATGATTTATGCATGTTAACCAAGATATTAACTAGTTTAGTGATGAAAAACGGTGAAGAATAATGTACGCACAATTAATATTATCAGCTGCAGCGGTATCAACAGCAAGAACGTAAGTAGGAACAGCAGCTGCAGCAGCAACAACAACAAAAACAACAGCAGCAACGCAGCAACAACAGCAGCAGTAGTGTGTGTGTGCGTGCGTGCGTGCGTGCGTGCGTGCGTGCATGTTGTGCCCATGTGCGGTTGTGGTGTGAAGGCGTATGAGTGCGTATGTGCGCCAGTATGTGTGAGTGATTTGTGTGTGTGTGCGCGCGCGCGTGCGTGCGTGCTTGCGGGTGTTTGTGCCTGCGTACATTATTGGTTGAATGAATTAGTGAGTGCGAGTGAATTTGTGTTGTGTATTTGTGTATTTTTGTATTTGTGTGTTGTTTCGGCGCAACAAACAAAAGTACTGCGAAGAAAACACCCAGGAACGGGTCATGTTGACCACGTGACACCAATGTCTTTCACAAGCTATATTTTCGGGTCCATGAGCTCGACTTCACACAGCGACCTGACCGGGCCATTTCTCCCGAAGACTCTGACGAAGACGAAGTCACATCCTCGAGCGGGGCACTGGCAGCAGAAGGAGCACAGCGAGAAACCTCCTCCTGACTTCTCGGTCTTCGTCAGTTCACACCGCAAGCAGTAGCCGTTGAAGGGGCCTCTGCCAACCGACTTCTCCATCGTGTCCACGTGAACCTGTAACAGTTCGACAATTTGTGTAATTTGTATGTGACTTAGGGGCTTTGTAAAAAAATATCCAGTAATCGAAAACGTGTATGTTTGGAATAAAGCACATTTGGAAAAAATCTGTTTTATATGCCTCAGTCTTTGAACAGTCTGAACACGCTGTACATGCATTAGAAAAAGGTGAATGGATTTATATCTTACATTATTTCCTTCATAGATATGTATTTTAATGTGTTTTTGTTAAAACATAATTCTAGCCCACAGTTGCCTGCGTGCGCACGTAATATAAACCTATATGAGATTTAACAAGACAAGAGATTTAACAAGAGATCTAACGAGAGTTTTAACAAGATTGCCACCTAGAGATTCAACACTAGATAGCAGGTGGACAAGGAAGCCGTTTGGCTTATCGAGAGTCCAACCTATCTATCTAAGTATACTAGTTCATTCATGGCGTTTACTAGTTCATTTATTCTTATAAACACTTTATCATTCATGTATCTGTATCGTTTTGTAACATGTTATTTGTAAGTTGATAAGAATTCCCTGCGAACATTTCAAGATAGCGTATAGTATCAAAATACGATGACACTACCCAATTGTCTACTATAATCATGGTAATCATGTATTGCATGGTTTCTTAGTGTGTCACTTGTACAATCACCTGGGTCTAGTCGCTGCAGTCCCCGTCCTTCAGCACGACACGGACACGAGCCTCGTTCTGACATTGCGAAACATCTGCTCTGAGACGGAAGTCGTACGGGTTGGTTGATGACGTCACCTTAGCGCACGTTCTGCGTTTTCTGTCAGTGAAGACGGCACAGTCACCGAAGTCGGGAAACCCTTTTGCTATGGCAGTGACTGGAACTGAAACAGAAGCGCTCTATAATATTAGTTACGTTAATGGTTGATACAAAGCGGTTGTCTCTCTGCGACGTCAACGTAAATGTCCCGTTGAGCTGTTTGTGGCTGAGTGAATTAATGATCGCTGGTTAAAAATACTGAACGTTTTGCCTCGGTACCAGAGTGGTAAAAGTAGCTGCTTTGGAATGTGCGAACCTACGAAATCATTTGTGCATTCAGCATTTCGTTCGCCGAAACAATTGTATTGACACACTGCATATATGCATTAAACACCTGTTTTCCGCCCATAGAAACGGAATTAAAACATCTTCGAATGAAATGAACCCTGGATTGATCATTCGGGCGGAAACTACGTTGATTTACAACTCTACACATCATAGGACACACGTTGCGTTAATAATTATATGTTGTTATTGTACAGCCACATTCGTCAAACGAAACCTGTGACTAGGACGGGAACTTACGCCATAACGGTTAAATAATATTGAAGTACCACTAAAGACACACAGGTCTCAGGTAGTTTACTCTAAACAGCCCAAACTTAGGCTAACTTCTTGTGCGTATGTGTTAGGTAGTATGTTTGTTTGTTATAGCTTGTTTGTTTGTTTGTTTGTTTGTTTGTTTGTTTGTATGTTTTACAGGCAATTTAGGTGATTGGGTGTCGTGAAGGGGAGGTTCGTGATTGCTGTTTGAAAAGCTATGGGTTTTTCCATTTCAGTAATGTGTGGTGGGATCATATTCCAGATGCGAATTGCCCGTGGGTAAATGGAGAACTCTGCAGTGTTGATGCGGCACCTGGTGGCTATGTAATGGCCTCGGTTTTCTGATGGTTTTAATAGGCCCGGTGGTGGTGTGATGTTGATTATGTTATTTAAAATTTTGTAAAATGTCATGGCTTGTTTGATAATCCTGCGTCGCTCAAGAGTGATATGAATATAAGTACGGCTACGTAGATCTCTGGACAGGGATATCCCAAATATAGGACCAGTAACCTAAACAATTGATCTTTCAAAGCTTTCTTCTATATGCGTTGTACAGCATGTGCCAAGTCATTCTGCCATATTAATGCAGTTTGCAATTCTTTTGAATGGCGGAGACGTTCTAGAATACAACTGCTGCCATACACATTTTGATCAAATTCACATAATAACAGTACACGAGACTATTGTCAAATATTTGAACACCAATATAATGATGACACGTCACCTACAATGAAATGGACAATGTTCCACACTCATATTCTACCCACCTATTCCAGGTATAGGACAGTTGTCCTGTGGGTATTCACCTTGCACTATTGCAATTGCGTCCATTGTATATATATATAGATCCTGTATCGATTGAGGTTGCATTTCCGCCTTCCAGTGGGACTGGAAACAATCTGCCAAAAATATGTAATGGGTTAAATAATTGATATATTTTCACCGAACAAATTGTTTTTCGGTACACCGTTTTATGTGCTTGCGTGTTATATCTACAATAGCGTAGAATATCAACATTACAAACGAAAATAGTGTTTTCGAACTGGTTTATTAAATGCGGCATCCCTGTATCGACACATCATTATTATGATGTTAAAGAACAATTGCATCACAGGTTTTTTCAATAAAATTTGCTTGTTGATATAAGATATTACGTTCCAAGAACAGTTACGTATTAAACACCTTTTTGTATTTTAGCGGAGAACACTCAAGGTAATGCAAGTAGAGGTTAATAGTTCTGCTACATTACCCATTTGGCGTGGTTTGTGAGTAATATGCCACACCATCCTGTATCGCGAGTCCAACTGGTGAGCCAGTTGTCGTGTGGACAACACGCTTGTCTCCGCCGTTGTAGTTACAGCACGCTATGTGCTTCAAGTCTGTAAGACAAACTGACATTCAGATATGTGAAATGAACAAATACAACACATATTTAACTGATGTAGACAGTTTTTGTTGATGATTTATATACGACGTTTTATTCAGGAGAATACTGCATTTGTAAATCTGTTACCATGATGAATTATTACTAAACGAATATACGCAACTTGGTGTGCTATAAAACAGTACATTCCAGACCATTCACAAGAGAGGAGTTGTGTTTCATATTCATATTCCAAAGCGGATTACTATTCCAATGGTTACGAAATATATAAACATTTGAATAAATGTACAATTGGATGGAATAAAAGAGGTTAATTAATACCTAACATCCATGAAGAAAAGCAATAACAACATCTAATATAGTATTAGATAACCAAACAGAAAACTAAGTTAGTTTATGAAGACAATTAACGTACGTGTAATGCGTTGTGAATTGCACTGATACAATTTACACATGGTATTTATCTTCTACACTGAATAGGATGTTCGCCTAATGAAATTGTATGCTTTTTCGGAGAATGTTGCATATGCATAATGTCATTATTCACCGAAGCGTCCCGATGGAATAAACACAAGAAAACACACTAAGATCCAACCCTGTCTAGGAAAGAGTTTTTGTCACCAACTAAGCGTCTTCATTTGGTGTTGAGTTTAACAGCACTTACAGCGGTCAGCCCAACATATCCTGCAAGTGTCGTAGTCGATGGCGATTCCCAAGGGCGAGCCGTTGTAATTGTGCAAAACATCTGTGTCCCCACTACCATTCATGTTGGCCTTGCGAAGACCACTGGAGGCAATCGTGGTATAAAAGAGCAACATGAACAGTAATAAGTTCATGGCGTATCACGACAATACTTATGATGTTCTTCATAGTACATCAATAACATACATTAAAAATGACATTGCTGTTTTAGTTTCTTTATACACACGCACGCACGCACACACACGAGTCAAATCGCTGATGCAGCTGTTAATAACAAAAAAGCTATTCACGATTTTCGTAAAACTCCTACACATCGACAGTGACGCTCCGTTATCGCCATGTGATTGATTCAATACGATTGCAGAACAGTTTTCATCAATTTTTTTCGGATTTTCTTTCGAATATCCGGTCCCAACTTATTCAAAATGTTAACAACATAGACATATACAGTGACGATGAACCCCAAACATGTCTACTGACTATTTTAACCAGCCACTGAAACTGAAAATCAGAAATTGGAGTACTTTTGAAGTCATCGCCGGTTAAATCCTGTGAACCTGACCCCATAACGACATGGCTGCTTAGAAACTGCGCATGACATTACAGGCTGTATACCTATTCTCACGACCATTGTTAACATGTATTTAAGAACACGCGTAAAGCCTTCCCACTTGAAGGGAGCACATGTAAGGCCAGTAATTAAGAAGCCAAGCTGAGATAAAGACATCTTGGACAATTACAGACCTGTGTCCAATCTGCCATACTTGTCTATAAGACAATAGAACGTGTTGTTGCTGCGAGACTGTCGGCTCACATGTCTCTGCGAGCCCAACCAGTCTGCATATAGGCCAAATAACAGCGTCGAGACGGCCCTTGTCTGTGTACAGAATGACATCCTGCGGGCAATGGACACACAGAACCTTGTCATCATGTGGCTTCTGGACTTGTCGGCTGCATTTGATACTGTGAACCACAATGTAGACTGTCAAATGCTGTTTGAATGGTCCAAACTTCACTAGACTGGTTTAAGTCGTATTTTGAGTGGCATCTGTCGACATTAATGGTTCTACGTCACCTGCTTGCCCTCTTACGTATGGGGATCGACCCTCAAGGTTTTGTATTCGGTCCGCAGTTGCTCTTTATTTTTGAGGCACCACTATCGAAAATCGGTCGGAACGATAACTTGTTGTCACATTTTTATGCTGACGACATGCAAATTTACATTGATGCGGCGGCTGTTGAGTACTTTGAACAATGTGTAACAGAAATCAGGATATGAATGCAAGCAAACCGCTTGAAATTGAACTACTAAAAAAGACGTAATAACACTCGATTCAGCTCAACAGCTAAAGAAAATCGAGCTGCATGCGTTACATATTTGTGACCAGTGTGACTCACAGTGTTCTTAATCTTTGTGTTCAGTTTGATGCGGAGATGAGTCGCATGTGACTGCTGTATGCAGGTCGCAACATCTCGAGAATTAGAGGGTATATGACAGCAGCAGCGACAAAGCAAGTCATACATGCATTTGTGACAAGTAGACTCGCTGTTGGTAATGCACTGCTTTTTTTTTTTTGTCTTTAAACAGTTTATTCGGTGCATCATATATATACAAAGTAAAAGCCATAATGCCCGAATAAACAACGGGTGTATGCATACACAAAATTGGCGCAAAAGCGTAGTGACAAGGTACCGGTGTATAATATAATGTATAACCTGATGCTGTTTGCATGGGTTCGTTCCACAACCTGTAGAATATTTTTCAAAATTTATAATTAAAAAAAATTAATTAAAAAATTTCAATAAAAAAATTTCAATTACTTTTCTCAAAAAAAAAATATTTATTATTTGGTTGGAAAGACTCTCATCATGGCATATATTTATCTTTACTCTGCTACGAGTGGGGCGGATTTACGGGAGTTTACCTCCCCATTGGTCCTATTGCGATGAGGATGAAAACTGTTGATGGTGAGATAGCTTAGGGGCTTTACGCCTCTCTAGTGGCAGAGCAAGGGGGCTCCCTCACGATGGCGTGAAATGTTAAATGACATGACGCAGATTATCAGATATGTCCTACCATGTTAAGAGTCTGTCTTAATTTTGAGGGTGTCAGCCTCCATATATCATAAATAATACTAATATGGCAGGCTGACATCCCTGTTGTCTAAATACTATTGATAACAAGAAGTCCAAAATAAATAAATTTTGAAAAGGAAGTTACAAGGTGACTAGCAGGTTGATCAGGAAAATAGTAAAACTTCACCCATACATATATAACAGCATATACACAAGTTATGCAAATAATCATACACGAGTTAAACAAATCATAATACTACTAATGCACTGCTACATCGACTGTCTCTGAATCAAACACAACGGCTTAAGAACGTACAGAACTGGGCAGCACGCTTGATTGACGGCGCTATGAAATATAGCCATGCTGATGAAGTTCCACTGGCTGCCGATAGCAGTGCAAGTAGAATTCAAGATCCTGCTACTCACTCATCGAGCAGTCATGCACGTGAATACATTGAACAATATGTAAGCCGACGCCAGCCGGGTAGGTCACTGCGCTCCAGCGAACACACACTAATAAATTACACGAACAAGGTACCTGTTGTTAAGATCCAGAGCCAGATGTTGTATGTGGCCATCGGAGTCTATGATTGTTCGTTGCCCAGTGCCGTCCAAACTGACCGTGTCAATCTTGTACTTATTGTTGTACGTGAAGTAAAGTTTGTCTTCTGTTGGGTCAATAGCAAGTCCATAAGTAAATCCAGCTATAAGAAACACACCAAAAATATAACACCTAAGTATTGTTTCTTTGACAGCGACTTGTATATTCATTATTATTATTATTGGTGGTGGTGATGGTGTTGGTGTTGGTGTTGGTGTTGGTGTTGGTGTTGGTGTTGGTGTTGGTGTTGGTGTTGGTGTTGGTGTTGGTGTTGGTGTTGGTGTTGGTGTTGGTGTTGGTGTTGGTGTTGGTGGTTGTGGTGGTGGTGGTGGTAATAATAGCAGCAGCAGCAGCAGCAGCAGCAGCCGTAGAACTAGTAGAACTAGTACTAATAACAGTAGTTTATTTATTTATTTATTATTATATTCATTATTATTGAAAAATAAGTGATCAACTAGACACCAAACTACTTGCCTGGACACACGTCCGTCTGTTCGGAACCGTCGAGTTTCGCCCGTTTGATTTTATCTGAACCACTACTGTAGTAAACAAACCCGCCATCTTCATCCACTGCAACACCATTCAGCCCACCACCTGCAGTAACGAGATTCATGTAAATACGAACACATTATCGACGGGATGCAGAGGATATTTTCATGATGCGTGGTTTGCGCAATTATTTCCTCGTGAAACGCTATTTGTTAACGCCCGGGATTCGTAATCAGTTGCAACAGCGTGAACCGTGATTTGAACTATATTTTCATTGTGATCCGTGATTGAGTTATTGGTTTCTTCATGAAATGGATGAAAGATGAATACAAATGTCCATCTCTTCGCCGAATTTTGTTCATGAAATATATCTATACAACAAAACCGCAAAAAGATAAGAATATAGTCACGAAATTAAATTGTTTCAATGTGAAATGTGAAAATTTAAATATTTTCCCCTTCAAATGTGAAACACATTTTTTTAATGTGAATTGTGATTTTTTCCTAGGTGTTTTCACCTGGCAAAGATGCAGACACACCTGTCCACGGTTGGTTACTTCTTGATACGAATTTGTTTAATTATTAAGTACATGTGTGATTACATATGAATATGGAAAACCCATGCAATATTTACAAACAAAAATAACCAAAACAAGTTCCGACTTACCGTCTCTGAGTTGTGCCAGTAGAAGTCATAAGTCTTCATGGCATGGGAACTCCTCCATGTAAATGTATAACCACCGTCTTGCATACACTTATATAAGTCCGTAGTGTCTGGAGCTGCTTTGGGACAGGCCCAAAATATATTATAACGACCGATGACAGTTCTAGTTTACAACTGATGGAAATAAATTAAGGCGATTGTCAAAGTGAAGTCGAGGTGAAATGTTGTTACTGGGCCTATAGTTTTATTTATGCTCCGCTGACGTATGCCGGCTGAAACCTGACCGTGTATGCTATAATAAACATGATAAATAAACAAGAGTTGTTATGGTTGGTAAAGGTCATTTAATAAAATGTACCAGAAAATGTATATCTCGTTTGATGAGTAACAATAATGTTAAACAAACTCGTCGCATTAGCATGTCAATACTTTACAATAGACAACACAATTAGTATGCAACAGGATTAGCAAAGCCAAAGGTGGGGGTGATAAATGTCTCTCTCTGTCACCCCACCCGGGCTCATATAATAGAGGCCCAACTATGAAAAACAGTTATACCTAAAACACAAAGCCAGCGTTGACAAAGTCACCCGTACTGCATGCAATGCAGTAAGTATGCACGATCCATAGCGGCCTTGCCAGATAATGAGTTTCACACTTTGGTCGCTAGGTGCAGCATTGTTTTCAACCTTTCCGACCCGACACCTAGCATGTTATTTGTGAACTTCTACGACTGTGATTTTCCACGGGTAGTAGTATAGGTGGAACATTATTATCCAATTGTAAATACTGATATGTTAATTTTGTGTTATTCTTGTTCTGTATATGTCTTTGTGAAACTGTGGCGATATGTGGTTGGAGTTAGAAAACGTATATTCTATTCATCCGGCAATCCGACGACAGAGAGAGACAGACAGACAGACAGACAGACAGACAGACAGACAGACAGACAGACAGACAGACAGACAGACAGACAGACAGACAGACAGACAGACACAGACAAAGAGCGTCAGAGAGAGACACAGAGACAGACAGAGAGAGAGAGACAGACAGACAGACAGACAGACAGACAGACAGACAGACAGAGAGACGGAGAGAGACACAGAGAGAGACAGATAGAGAGAGAGAGAGAGACAGAGAGACAGAGAGACAGAGAGAGACAGAGAGAGGCAGATACAGAGAGAGACAGAGAGAGAGACAGAGAGAGACAGAGAGAGAAGACAGAGACAGACAGAGACAGAGAGAAACAAAGACAGACGTCTGTCTCTACGACAGACGGACAGACGGACAGACGGACAGACGGACAGACGGACAGACGGACAGACGGACAGACGGACAGACGGACAGACGGACAGACGGACAGACGGACAGACGGACAGACGGACAGACGGACAGACGGACAGACGGACAGACGGACAGACGGACAGACGGACAGACGGACAGACGGACAGACGGACAGACGGACAGACGGACAGACGGACAGACGGACAGACGGACAGACGGACAGACGGACAGACGGAGAGAGGGAGAGAAGGAGAGAAGGAGAAACGGGGAGACGGAGAAAATTTGGACCATTGTAACATACGATTACGAATACGAATACATTTATTTCAGGTAAAAACCCATATACAATTGGTACATACATTAGCACATCTAAGTAGATATAACATTTCAAATATGTTAAAAAATGAAAAGATAAAATAAATAAAGTTATAAGTTAGATAAGTGTAAAATTGTATAAAAAAACAGATAAAATAATTAGGAATATACAGGATGTGATTGTATAATAAATACGAAATTAATTCATGTAAATAAGCGCCGCTTTAAAAATATATATAATAATAATAAATAAATAAATAATAATAAAGTTATATGCGAGACATGATGACTATCTTACAGATTAACCGTGTATAACGAATTGGCCCAGCTAATCCACATTGGGCCATTTACTATTTCAAAACAATTGTACATAACCATCATCAAGTCGTTATTTATGTTAAAAATGCGTTTTTTTAAACCATAAATGTTCTTACGCAATAGGCTGTCAAATGTATCAATAGCATTATTAGCAAACATGCCACTCGCGCTGTCCCGTCGGCTATATCCCCAAATCCGCCTTTGCATATTGTTGTAGGCAACTTTAGCTTTTAAATAAGAGCCTTTATTAAAGTTAACACATAATTGGCAACAATAAGTTGTACACCAATACGCATGAAACAGATGTAGTTTAACACCCTCGGAACAGTGATTACATTTTCTGATAATGCTATTAGACCTAGCATAAAAATTACGTAGATGTCTCAAAATATCACCGTCATCTTTCAGGTCATTGCATACTATCACACCTAAATATTTTGCTTCTTTGACATATGCAAGCTTATTTACATTCATATATATATATCTGGACATTTCAGGTTAAAACCACGTGGTTTGAAGACCATACATAACGACTTGACAGAGTTATATTCAACATCATTTTCAAGGCCGAACTTTGCACATATGTTCAGCAACCCCTGAAGCCCACTAGGACTAGGAGCAATAACACATATGTCATCAGCATAGAACACGTGATTAATGCAGCAGTTGTGTATATGGCAACCTATACCAGCACTATTTAGCATATTGCTCAGATCATCAATGTATACGATAAATAAATATGGGGACAAAATCCCACCTTGTCGAACACCATTCGAAACATTAAAAAACTCTGATGTTGTAGAACCCCATTTTATACAGAAAGTTTGGGTTCTGTACCAGTACAACAGGATACGTATAAGTACAACAGGCACACCTCGATTAAGCAATTTTCTAAAAAGCGTCCAATGGTTGACTCTGTCAAATGCTTTTGAAGCGTCTAAAACATGAATATACAGGGCTATTGTTACTTTTATAGTACTGAATAACATTTTTTAAAGCAAATATACAGTGGTCAGTAGAGTGTACCTTCTTAAACCCAAACTGATTGTCGGTCGTATTAAGATATGGTGTCAACATCTCCAGCAAAATAATTTCCTATATTTTTGAGGCAACGGTTACAAGCGCAATTGGTCTTGGTCTGTAGTTGTTTACATTGCTCGTGTCTCCAGACTTATTTTTTATCAATGGAATTATAATAGTTTTCATAAAGTCATCAGGTAGATGACCATGAGAAATCACTCTATTATAAAAAAAAATTGGACAACACTTGAACAGTATAGTTATGCGCCTATCTGAATGAATAAATTGTTTGGCAGATAGGCCATCGTTACCACATGCTTTTCCACATTTCAACTTATCAATAGCATTTGTTACCATGCAAGGAGTTATGACTAAGTTATTTTCATAACACAAATATTCTGTGTTATGTACATACTCTTTCACATTTTGTATATTTCCATCTGTGGTTACATTATTTAATAAGGATTCAAAATGTGTTTTCCACATGGCGGATATGGCCGTAGGTTCATTAGCGCCATTGACAGTTGTTACAACCGATAATGTAATAATCGCCCGTTAATGTAATAACTGCCCGATAATGTAATAAAATCAACCGATAATGTAATAACCGCCCGTTAATGTAATAAAATCAACCGATAATGTAATAAACTTGCTACCCGATAATGTAATAATTTTCGCCCGTTAATGTAATAAACTCCTCTTGCCTGATAATGTAATAACTGCCCGATAATGTAATAAAATCAACCGATAATGTAATAACCGCCCGTTAATGTAATAAAATCAACCGATAATGTAATAAACTTGCTACCCGATAATGTAATAACTTTCGCCCGTTAATGTAATAACGTACATATTTCACGTAGGACTTAGTCGTTTTCGTGGATTTCATGTTGATTTCTTGCACTTAGTCCATTTTTTCTGTCGCCTATTTCGCAATACTGCCATGTTTACTAATGGGTAGTAGTAATCTTTTTAGATTAAATCCAATATGTTGATTCCAAACCTGAAGTTAGATTTGCCAGGTCAGGATTTTTAGTTATACATTTTCGCACCACGTTATACATTCTCGCACCATTTACGAATGACGGTTTGCTATAATGTTAGGGTATCTAATGCCGCAGGCTTGGTGTTCGCCAGTTCGATGCTAGTTTGAAAGCCAGGTTAAGAAATGGTTGATTAAAGAATGTTTTATTAAGGTTTTATTACGTAGTTTGTCGACACTTTCGTGTCCACATATTCTCGTATGAAGATTTATCGATCAAATTATATATGCACACACATATTTGGCCTATTTCGTCTATTTTTCATCTATTATATATATATATATTATATATATATATATATATATATATATATATATATATATATATATATATATATATATATATATATATATATATATATATATATATATATATATATATATATATATATATATATATATATATATATATATATATATATATATATATATATATATATATATATATATATATATATATATATATATATATATATATATATATATATATATATATATATATATAATAGATGAAAAATAGATGAAATAGGCCAAATGGCCAAACTGCACAAGATATCACTTCTATAACCTTTGTCATTTCAATTACCCGAATGTATTTGTCTGTCCGGGTATTTATTTATGCACATATATATACATATATACATATATATATATATATATATATATATATATATATATATATATACATATATATATATATATATATATATATATATATATATATATATATACATATATATGTATATATATATATATATATATATATATATATATATATATACAAATATATATATATATATATAAAGTTTATGTTTTGGTATATGAAAAGAGAAACTAGCAGTGAGGAGAAGAATTGCCATTTTGCGATGAGTAGCCTACTATGGCGTCCGAGTAATACCCTTGTACCCACAAGTCTGCGCTTCATGGTAGTCTACCCAACACCCGATCTATCTTAACAATGCCGAATATGAGTAGTCTACTATAAAGAGTGGACGTAGAGTACGCAGAAAAATGTGGGAACGCTTTCGGCACGCACACGTGATAATGGAAAGACACAAAACAAGACCGCGGGAACGGGAACACGTGGTCCTGGTCTTAGGAGGCGGGAAAACATGAGTATATAAAGATGTTGGCGGGCAATATCAGTATTGGCGAGCTACTCCATACCTAAGGTATCTTCACGTCAGCGATGTAGGAAAGAGAGCAAGCTACACGAAAGAAACAAAGAGAAGAACAATTTCCATTCGAAGGTGAGTAAAATGGCGCAACGCATCTTGCAAATGTGTCGTTCATATTGAATGTTGTTGTAAATCTTCTATGGAGTAGGCAGTTTCTATGTGATTGTCTATGTAGGACTTATCGCCTGTCTGTGAAAAGACCAGTGCTATCGGACGGAATCATACCGGAGCATCGCAAGGATGAGTTATTTCTCAAGTTTTTTCTCGATTTATACGAACGAAATGTCACTTTCTTAGTATTGCTAGCAAACTGATTTCTAACTTGTCAGTTAAGTCGGAATATTGGTTAGCTTCAAGTACCTGGATAAGTGAACCCGGGGTTGGTTACCACACGGATTGGTTGTCACAAAGCAAGTAGTGCATCTCCTAGAAAGCGAGAACACTGCAATGATCGTTTAGTAAATATGAATCCCCATTTGTAAAAAAAATTCCGCAACTGAATATTGAAGCGCTTGCGACGTCTTTCGTTTTGTTTATGTAAAGTAAAGTATATATACGTTATTATAATTTTAGTTGTGCTTTACTAAATTGTAATATAGAATACTTACGTTATGATCAGTATTTTACAAACCGTTTTGATTAGATTCATACAATGGGTACCTATCCTATTCATGTCCAAATATGTCGTCCTGAAATGGTTTACGATTCCAACAAACATTTTTTTGACGTAGCGTGTGAGTAAAATTGATTAATTACGCTTAACGTGACACTTTTTTTATATAGCGTTTAGCTACTTAATAAAAATTTAGCTTAGCTCATAACATTTTGTGACAAACACACCCACATTGTGTGAGACAACCAAACAGGGTGGCGGGTAGACTCACAAAAGAGAATCTTTTTGAATAAAAAATATACTATTTTTAATAAGGGTACATCGATATTAATATTCGTACATGAATTATAGATTGCAATTAATCTTAATAACAATAATGCTCAAGGTAACATTTATTATAAAGAATAAAATAGGGAAAATTCGAAAAAGTATGACAACTATCCCCTGTCTGCCTGCTTTATTAGATCAAAGCAGTCAGTCAGCAATTTCATTTATCTTATCTACTGAGATTTGATAGAACACATTTCGATATTTAAATACTTATTTACATGGCACGGCAATATGACCAATACAAATAAAGTTCGCACGCATTGTGAACATAGCAAGCAAATTGATTGGCCGTAGGACAGTTGTCTAATTTGAATAATATGACGCTAAAAGGAAACCCTCTCAAATATTACACGATGTATATCCCCTGAACGATGCAACATGAACTCAAAAATTATGTCTATCAAATCTTTCACCGTTCTATACTATCGCTTGCTTCGACACAAAAATATCAAACGAACTGATTCGGAAATAAACAACCAAGTTAAAGGCAATATGTTACTGAAACGCACACGTCCCGTTGGACACAACGAATATACATATATATGGTGAATTTATAAATACCATATCAAAATATGTGTGCACAGTATCTAGATGCTGTGTATACACAAACTCTATACAATTAGGAACACTATTTAGAGATGGGTTATTCCCAGATAAATTTATAATGTAAATATGATGCAGTACATAAACACAATATTGGCTAGAATTGCATATACGTTACTGTGCATTTTTGGATATATAGTATACATCACTTAAAAAAGTGGTAACTACACCAGAATAAACGCTATTATGTGTACGTTTCCATGCGTCTAGGATGTAAAATCTAGCATCCCGAATAGCACTGAATTCGCTGGCCTTCAATTCATTGACGTGATAGTAATAACACATGGATAGACATGGAATTCCCACAAATATTAGCTGGACTTTTCAAAAGCCTTTGCTACTTTGGGTTATAGGATATTACTAGACAACATAGTATGGCGTTAGTGGAGTAGTATTAAGTTTAATTAGAAATTATTTAACTAACAAAAAGAGGGATATTGAAGTAGAGAACGAAAAATCTGAAATACATGATAGTTCAACCGGCGTACCTCAAGGCTCGATGTTAGGCCCACTGTTGTTTATTATATACATTATTGACTTTGCCAAGGCCAGTGAAAAAAATATTTTCTGTACGGTTAGGTACTCTTGATTCATTTGCAACGTAATGAACAATATCGAAACGTAGACGATGCGTTAAATACAGAACTAGGAATAGTTAATGAATGACTCAAACTTAACACTGTGTCTGTTAACTTAGCCAAAACTAAATACTTGGTTTTTCAAAACAGCCAGTAACATTTACTCCTCCAGTAATATCGTAGGTAACAGTATTATTGATAGTGTCAATAATATATCAAATACATAGTACTTCATAATATAACGATTATGACATACTATATATGTTAATGACACATATATATATATATATATATTTACATCATCATCATCATGCTGTCGGTCGCGAAGCGACAAAGACTGCTTCCATCACTTGACTCTTGCTCTCCATTTGTCTCTCTGCTGTGAGAGTGATGTCCAGGAGTCGATCTTTATGTCTCTCAGCTTCAGGTTTCTCTTGATGTTATCTTTGAACCGGAGACGAGGGCGCCCTCTCTTTCTGTGACCAGAAGACAGTTGGGAGTAGAGAACCTGCTTCGGTAGCCTGTCTGATGACATCCTCATGAGGTGTCCAGTCCACCGGAGATTCTTTCTGATCAGAAGATCTTCCATAGATGGCAGCCCTGTCCGTTCGAGTATTTCCTTGTTTGTCACTTTGTCCATCCAGGTTATCCTCATGATCGAACGCAGATGTCGCATCATGAAGGCGTGCAACTTTTTCACCTGTCGTCTGTACACTGTCCAGGCCTCGGCTCCGTATAGGAGGGTGGACAGCACAATTGCACGGTATATCTTGCCTTTAACCCGCATGGATACATGGTGGTTGTTCCAGAGTCTCTGGCGTAGTCGGCCGAAAGATGCACTAGCCTTGGCCATCCTCCTCTGTATTTCATCGTCAATGCATCCGTCACTTGATATAGTGCTTCCGAGGTAGGTGAATTCCATAACACACAATAGCCGAATTATCCAGCCGTAGCCGAATTATCCAGCCGTGCTTGGAGACAAAAAGCAGTCTTCCGCAATAACACCGTTTGAAAATTACAATCCCATTAATCTGTTCGGGATCGGTTCATTTATGCTATGCACAAAGTATCCTAGATATATATCCCCTCATTTACATAGCGCAAAGCCTAATTTAACCAAACTGTGCCAAGAACAACTGTGACGAAATCAAAGTGAATGATATGGCACAGGCAGACAGAATTACATTAAATAACTCGGCAGTTCATCCACAATGCAAACAAATATATTTTGCAATACTCGGTTACATTTTACATTTGTTTGCGCAATCCTTTGCCGACTAGTTCGGTATTCCACGGTTTCGCCGGTTTACCTCTCAATTGTTCCTCAGGTTACTATTACTAATTGAGACTGACCAGAGGTGTGTTACGCGCTCCGTGACCAAGTTGTGTTTTCTTCTGTTTTATGCGTGCTTTGCCTTGTCTGAGCACTGCGCTGACGTATAATGACTTAGTGATTGTGACAGTCATCCCTTTCCCCGTTTCCCTTTTTTATGGTTTCCTGATGGTGATGCGATATGTCCATCATATATTTCATATTCTACTGATGTTGCCCTGCCCAGGTCCAATTCCATCTTCTGACTTGTTCAGTCACGTACTTGACCTTTGCCTTTCGCATTCCCAATATGTTTCCTTTCTATCCCGGTATGCTATGTTTGACATACTTCTTTCCATCGTTATTTATGGGGTTGTTAGCTTGTTCATTGTAGTCTTATATAAAAATGTATAAATCTACGAACCATCCACATGGACCCATTATATCACATGCCCAATATCAGGCGATACATGCAAATTTAGTATAGGCAGAGAGGCGGTGTCTTTTGGTAATGTGTGTATAAATATACATTATATATATATATATATATATATATATATATATATATATATATATATATATATATATATATACATTATATATATATATATATATATATATATATATATATATATATATATAAATGTGTATATATATATTTATATATATATATATATATATATATATTTATATATATATATATATATATTTATATATATATATATATATTTATATATATATATATATATATATATATATATATATATATATATATAAATATATATATATATATATATATATATATATATATATATTATATAATTGGATCGAGACTACATCATGCGAGAATTTACAGACACGAAAGTGTCAACAAATTACATAATAAAACATTCTTTAATCAACCATTTCTTATTCTGGCTTTCAAAATAGCATTGAACAGGCAAACACCAAGCCTGCGGCATTGGATACCCTAACATTGTAGCATGGAAATGGAAACCGTCATTCGTAAATGGTGCGAGAATGTATAACATGGTGCAAAAATGTATAATCCAACAATCTGATCTGCTGCGACGAATCTAATTTCAGGTTTGGAATCAACATATTGAATTTAATCTAAAAAGATTACTACTACCCATTAGTAAACATGGCAGTATTGCGAAATATGCGACAGAAAAATGGACTAAGTGCAAGAAATCAACATGAAATCCGCGAAAACGACTAAGTCCTACGTGAAATATGTACGTTATTACATTAACGGGCGAAAGTTATTACATTATCAGGCAAGAGGAGTTTATTACATTAACGGGCGAAAATTATTACATTATCGGGTAGCAAGTTTATTACATTATCGGTTGATTTTATTACATTAACGGGCGGTTATTACATTATCGGTTGATTTTATTACATTATCGGGCAGTTATTACATTAACGGGCGGTTATTACATTATCGGTTGTAACAACAGTTGTAGCATTGGGTAAGTTTTTTTGTATGTTTTGGATACGTTTTTCCAAAAACTGACTGCGTCTTTAGCTGGCATCGATTTAGCCATGGCATCTGCTCGAGCCATATCTTCGCGTTGTTGACACTGTTTAAGCAGATATTTAAAATGTAACCTAGTTTTCCGCATTAGTTCACAAACTGGGCCATGCTTAGGTCCAGTTTGTGAACTAATACGTTTGCAGTCGTTCTTGGTTCATTGTGACATTGACGGACTGATTGATATGTTTATTTACACTCGGTAACGTACAAAACAAATCAACAATTCAAGCGCGTAACATTGTGATTACAATACAATGAAGGTTACGTCACAATAGACAAGTGTTTCGCGGTAACGTGTCTTTATACATTTGAATTATTTCTGTACTCAATGTAAATCAGCCTTTAGAAACATACAGCGAACAGAACGACGGTGAGAATTTGCGGATCAACGAATCTAATATATAACTGGACTTTACTTAACTATCAAGACGGTAAGTGCAATGTTTTGCTGTTGAACCATGTAACCGACTTTCGGCATCGTCATAGCTATTCAAGTTCTCCATACACACCGATTTCCACACGTCGGTGCTCTGTAGCGCTTACATTGTTCCGGCGTTATAAACGTTCCGATTGACGTTTCTGCGCATGCGCGATAAATGTAAAATCACCAATGTGCAGCGAAACGACAAAGCATTTATGGTATACATACCACGGGATGTTCGTTAGCAAAGTTATTTGTCGCAAATAAACACGAGGCAAACATGTTTTGAGGCATGTTTCGATAGCAAGCGCAAATCATGTGACTGTAGTGCACTATAATTTGTGTTAGTGATTTAAACAAACGTAATATTTTAATGTATTGAACGACATTTTAAGCAACTCTTCGCAGTAATAACCACAGGAGAGTTAACGAACAGCCCGTGGCATTTCTGCCAAAAATGCTTTGTCGATTCACTGCACATTGATGATTTTACATTTATCGCAGAAACGTCAATCAGAACGTGTATAACAACCAGAAAAAAGTAAGCGCGATAGCGCTCCAAATATGTGCTTTTGAAAAACACCCGTTCCATAAATATTTTTGGAACTATTCTTCCTCCTGCCCAACAAATGCTCAACACAAATGCCACCACTTCCCTAGATGTTGAGGGCTATGCCTTCGTTTACTAACATATATACCTGGTTCCTGTTCTGGTGACATTACTTTACTATGGAGACTGCATAACTACGCTGTGTTCTGCGAGGCAATATCATTGCATAGCGTCATAGTTAAATGGTCCTACAACTTTCGGGCAAATCTGGAAAGTAGTATTTACAGAAATGTGACCAGAACCGGAGTTCTACTCGGAGCGGTTCATATGTCGGTGGTTTTCAAAGTCTACAATGCGCCTCTTGCGAATGCACAAATCTGAAACGACGTAAATACCATGTAAAAACCGACGATGCGCAATTATTATGCAGTCATCCTTTTTTCTGTTCGAATATGCTCATGCTCTTACCAAACTGGAGGCTTGCACACCCATTAATACTGCCGTGTTGCGTGTAGTGTTACCCTGTTATGTTGATCTCAGTGTCGTTGTACCATTGCAATATTGCCACTACCACTGATGGATATATATATATATATATATATATATATATATATATATATATATCATTGTCTTGTTGTTACCATCTATAATGTAACACCATGTTGTTGCGCAATGGCTTAAGGGTAGAGCTTCGGACTCTCGACTAACTAAGAGGACCCGGGTTCGAATCCTGTGCTGCAGTGTTAAAACATTAGGCAAGTATTTTCACTCTACATTGCTGGAGTTCACTCTGCTGTATAAATGAGTACCTGACTATAGACAGTGGTGGATATGTGTACGAGCAGCCTTCGCGCATTAATTGTAGCATATGGCTGGATGCTTCCCAGAGAAGTTAAGATAGTGTCTGATTGAACAGGTGTGCCAGGGAAGTAAAATGTAAAGCGCTTTGAGTAATCCTGAGGATTGGATACTGCGCTATAAAAGAACTTACTTTACCTTTTGTTGTCACCACTGACACTGCAGTCTAGCGACTATTTTATAAGAAGCTTTATATATGCTGTTTCAGCTAGCAAAATCGAAGAAGATCATATTTAACAACAGCTAGCAGCATAACAATGGACGAGCCAAAGTCAGCCAAGGTAATGACAACAGTAATTCACCTGTCTTAAGCAAACAAGATGCAGTGGTATTGGGCTATGACCACCAAAGCTTCTGTTGAAATCATTAGTGCACGAATCCACTTGTTTATGCTTCTAACTACAACAGTTTTACTCCATCAACAAATGACAACAGAAGTGTCAGAATTGTTCAAATAATACCAATGTTATGACATCACGATACGAAATAACAAACAAAGAGCCAGGCAACTTAGAAACAGAGGAATTGCCAGAAAAACAGACATATACAAAGAAAGATAGATATTATGGCAGAAAGAAATGTAAAGAGAAAAAGACACGCGCGCACACACACGCACGCACGCACGCACGCACGAACGAACGAACGCACGCACGCACGCACGCACGCACGCACACACACACACACACACACACACACACAAACAAACACATACAACACCAACAACAAAAGCCATAGGCACACATAAAGATGTGGCGAAAATAGAGAAGCGAGGTGGCGAACTACACAGAAAAGGAAAGATATGGCGAAAGAGTAATGTCTCCTAGCGGGTGATTGCTTTATGTAAGGCGATAGATCGACAACAGTCTACTACTGGTACTCACAGTGATCGGTGTTTAGCGTGTGGTTGTTTTAGATAAGGCGATGGTTCGACACCAATCTACTACTGGTGCACACGCTATTCGGGGTGGTTGTTGGCCTTTTCACCGGGGCTCTCTTGCGATTGTCTGAACCGAGTGATGTATCCATCATGTTGGTCGCCTTTCCTGGAGAGATCCTTGTGAGAATGCTAAAGATGTTGATGCTGCCGCTAATCGTGTCCAGTTTGATTGTAGGTAGGTGCACAATTGGGTTGTATCGACGTGGTGCTATTATATACTTTGCTGTCGGCAATATGATAACACAATGCGCACGTTTGTGTGTGATGTGTCACAATCAATATTTTCTTGTTATCTCTACAAACATGCGTGTTTTGTGATAACAAAGAACGCATGCACGAACGTACGTTTTGTGAGAACAAAATACGCAATACACGCGCGCGTGTGTACATGTATGCGTGTATCACGGTGTATGCATATAGACAAGTATGTATGTATGTATGTATGTATGTATGTATGTATGTATGTATGTATGTATGTATGTATGTATGTATGTATGTGTGTACGTATGTATGTATGTATGTATGTATGTATGTATGTATGTATGTATGTATGTATGTATGTATGTATTTATGTATGTATGTATGTATGTATGTATGTATGTATGTATGTATGTATGTATGTATGTATGTATGTATGTATTTATGTATGTATGTATGTATGTATGTATGTATTTATGTTTGTATGTATGTATGTATGTATGTATGTATGTATGTATGTATGTATGTATGTATGTATGTATGTATGTATGTATGTATGTATGTATGTATGTATGTATGTATTTATGTATGTATGTATGTATGTATGTATGTATGTATGTATGTATGTATGTATGTATGTATGTATGTATGTATGTATGTATGTATGTATGTATTTATGTATGTATGTATGTATGTATGTATGTATGTATGTATTTATGTTTGTATGTATGTATGTATGTATGTATGTATGTATGTACGTATGTATGTATGTATGTATGTATGTACGTACGTACGTTGGTATGCAGGTATTGCAGTACCTCAGGTATTGCAATACCTCAGGGAGTTTGACGCCCCTGCTATGCAGAGTTGTAAACCACTGCCTTGTGGTATAGGTTCTTGTCAGAACCGAAGGCTAAGGGAGCAAACCCTAAACAGAAAACCATGTCACTGTGGCAGCATCAAGGGCGGTTGGTGTATGGAACTCCCAACATCTCTCGACCAGCCACTGCAGGGACAAATAGTTTGCGCCTGTCTTGACATGTTCTTGCCGGTGTGAGACCTCTATTTGTTCCCCGAGAGAGTGTCGCTAGTAACTTGCAAAAGCCAGCGGTACTTCAAAAGTTTTTGCTAGCAGCTTCCATGAAATGTACAACTGCACGAAACATGATACCGGATCGGCCGTCGCCCGGGTTACCAAGGACCGCGCTGCTCGACCTCATCTTCCGTCGACAGTGGAAAATCAGCTAGGAAGAAGAAGACAAAGAAGACAACTACTGACAATTGGACAATGGAACGTCAGGACTCTCCTCGACCGAGAAGGAGCTAACCGACCAGAAAGACGTACGGCACTAGTAGCAATGGAACTTGCCAAATACAACATCGACATCGCCGCCCTATGTGAAACAAGGTTCTCAGAGTCTGGTAGTCTCGACGACTTGGAATACTCTTTCTTCTGGAGTGGCAAACCCGAAGGAGAAAGAAGGGAGGCCGGAGTGGGCTTTGCTATCAAAAAGGATATCATCACAAAGCTGACAGAAATGCCACGGCCAGTAAGTGACAGAATCATGACGATGAGACTACCTCTGAGCAAGGACAACTTTGCTACAATTATCAACGTGTATGCTCCAACAATGACAAACCCAGACGAAAACAAGGAGGCCTTCTACAACCAGCTCACAAGTGTGCTCAGGGGCATCCCTCATACCGATAAGCTACTGCTGATAGGAGATTTCAATGCGAGGATAGGAAGAGACAATGACAAGTGGCCCTTGGTCATGGGCAAACATGGGATTGGGAAATGCAACTCCAATGGCGAACTTCTACTGGCTCTGTGCTCTGAGTTCGAACTGATAGTGACGAACACCATGTTCAAGCAGAAGGATGAACGCAAGACCACCTGGATGCATCCTCGTTCCAAACACTGGCATATGATCGACTTCATCATCACGAGGTGTCGGGATAAGATGGACATCCACAGCACCCGAGCCATGCGTGGAGCAAACTGCTGGACCGATCACCAGATGCTGAGATCAAAAGTGGCTTTCAGAATACGACAAAAGCACAACAGGCAAGGGACACATAAGCCGACCAAGCTCAACACTGCAAAACTAAGTACCATCAGCCATAGGGAGAGTTTTGAGCAGGAGATGGACAGTGCTCTCGCCCACTGGGAGGAGAAGGAAAACTCAACACCAGACGAGGAATGGGCAGCTCTGCAGCAGGTTGTGTACAACACAGCCAAGACATATCTTGGCAAGCCAGACAGAAAACACCAGGACTGGTTCGACCCCAACGACCAGGAGCTACAGACTCTTATGAGCAGAAGAGATCAAGCCCACCAGAGAGTGTTGCAAACCAGGAGCACTAGATCCACCACTGCAGCATACAAAGATGCCTGCAGACTGCTACAAAAACACACCCGTGCACTGAAGTCGGACTGGTGGGAAAGGAAAGCAGTGGAGCTGCAGAGAGCTGCCGACAGTAACAACATGAAGGGCTTCTACAATGGACTGAAGGAAGTGTGGGGACCCAAAAAGAAGGGACCTGTTCAACTAAAATCAACAGACGGAATGGAAACCTTCTCTGACAGCAAGAGAGTTGTGGCAAGATGGAGTGAACACTTCCAGAAGCTACTCAACGTCCCTGGCGACATAGATCACGAAGCTCTGGACAACATCCCGCAGCGCATTACCAAGACAAGCCTTGATGAGATTCCAACTATGGATGAGATGGCTAGAGCAATCGCCAGCCTGAAAGATGGCAAAGCACCTGGAGGAGATGGAATTCCTGCAGAAGTATGGAAGCACGGAGGAGACAATCTGTTCAGCAGACTGCACCAACTAATCACCAATGCCTGGGAGATGGGTTCTGTACCACAAGCATTGAAGGATGCAAGCATTATAACCATCTACAAGAAAGGTGATCGAACAGACTGTGGGAACTATAGAGGAATCTCTCTTCTTTCCATAGCAGGCAAGATCTTCGCCAGGATCCTCCTCAACAGACTATCTACCCACCTAACACCAGAGGTAGTTCAGGAGACACAATGTGGCTTCAGAGGTAACCGGAGCACCGTGGATATGATATTTTGTCTCCGACAACTACAAGAAAAGTGCATTGAGCAGGACCGACCACTGTACATGGTATTTGTCGACTTCAGTAAGGCGTTCGATACAGTTGGGAGGACCGGACTATGGCAGCTACTGAAGAAGTATGGCTGCCCAGAGAAGTTCACAACAATGATCGAGGCACTACATACCGGAATGATGGCGACTGTTAATGTTGGAGGGGAAGTCTCGGAATCGTTCAGGGTCACAAATGGGGTCAAGCAAGGCTGTGTACTGGCGCCCACGCTCTTTTCCATCTTCCTATCAGCAATGCTCGACAATGCTTTCCGAGACATGGGGGATGGCATCTACATACAGTCCAGACAGAGCGCTGACCTATTCAACGTCGCACACTTCAGAGCGAAGACCAAGACTACACGGATACTGATGAGGGAGCTGCTATTCGCAGATGACAGTGCACTGGTTGCACACTCTGCTGAAGAGATGCAGAAAATAGTGGATGCTTTTTCCAATGCGTCAAAGAAGTTCGGCCTGAAGATTAACATCAAGAAGACCGAGGTGCTGTACCAACCCAACTCTACAAGAACCCGAGAGGAGGATATCATGGTTGATGGAAACAAGCTGAACTCTGTTATGGAATTCACCTACCTCGGAAGCACTATATCAAGTGACGGATGCATTGACGATGAAATACAGAGGAGGATGGCCAAGGCTAGTGCATCTTTCGGCCGACTACGCCAGAGACTCTGGAACAACCACCATGTGTCCATGCGGGTTAAAGGCAAGATATACCGTGCAATTGTGCTGTCCACCCTCCTATACGGAGCCGAGGCATGGACAGTGTACAGACGACAGGTGAAAAAGTTGCATGCCTTCATGATGCGACATCTGCGTTCGATCATGAGGATAACCTGGATGGACAAAGTGACAAACAAGGAAATACTCGAACGGACAGGGCTGCCATCTATGGAAGATCTTCTGATCAGAAAGAATCTCCGGTGGACTGGACACCTCATGAGGATGTCATCAGACAGGCTACCGAAGCAGGTTATCTACTCTCAACTGTCTTCTGGTCACAGAAAGAGAGGGCGCCCTCGTCTCCGGTTCAAAGATACCATCAAGAGAAACCTGAAGCTGAGAGACATAAAGATCGACTCCTGGACATCACTCTCACAGCAGAGAGACAAATGGAGAGCAAGAGTCAAGTGATGGAAGCAGTCTTTGTCGCTTCGCGACCGACAGCATGATGATGATGATGATGATGTACGTATGTATGTATGTATGTATGTATGTATGTATGTATGTATGTATGTATGTATGTATGTATGTATGTATGTATGTATGTATGTATTTATGTATGTATGTATGTATGTATGTATGTATGTATGTATGTATTTATGTATGTATGTATGTATGTATGTATGTATGTATGTATGTATGTATGTATGTATGTATGTATGTATGTATGTATGTATGTATGTATTTATGTATGTATGTATGTATGTATGTATGTATGTATGTATGTATGTATGTATGTATGTATGTATGTATGTATGTATGTACGTACGTACGTATGTACGTATGTATGTATGTATGTATGTATGTATGTATGTATGTATGTATGTATGCATATATACACGTATGTATGTATGTGTATATGTATGTATATTATGTATTATTATATATACTTATATATATATATATATATATAAGTATATAATAACATATTATATGTATATATATATTATATATATATATATATATATATATATATATATATAACACGAATATATATCTATAATATATATATTATGTGTATATGTATGTATATTATGTATTATTATATATACTTATATATATATATATATATATAAGTATATAATAACATATTATATGTATATATATTATATATATATATATATATATATATATATATATATAACACGAATATATATCTATAATATATATATTATATATATATATATATATATATATATATATATATATATATATATATATATATATATATATATATATATATGTATTATATGCCTGCACTTACGAATTCACACAGACAAGCCTGCAGCCATGCAGCCATGCATACGTTAAATGTACTCGAGTGTGTTTCATAGTTCCCACTGCCTGTCGTCTCGTGTCCCGGCAGGTCTGTCCGCCTTTAACCTGCAGGAGAGTGGTAGGATGGGACGCCGGGCTCTCGTTTACTACTCTTTCACAACAATTACGGCTGTTATCGTTGGCGTCATATGTGTGATTCTTTTACATCCGGGCATACCGTCTTCTAAGGGTAACCGTAGCACGGGAGGCACCACAACACAAACGACGGACGATAAAGTTAATGCCATTGACGCGGTTTTGGACATTCTCAGGTATCGTCAGCCGCAGATATATATATATATATATATATATATATATATATATATATATATATATATATATATATATATATATATATATATATATTTATATATATATATATATATATATATATACATATATATATATATATACATATACATATACATATACATATACATATACATATACATATACATATACATATACATATACATATACATATACATATACATATACATATACATATACATATACATATACATATATATATATATATACATATATATATATGTATATATATATATGTGTGTATATATATATATATATATATATATATATATATATATATATATATATATATATATATATATATGTATATATGTATATATGTATATATATATATATATATATATATATATATATATATATATATATAAAATACATATTTTTGACCAGACATCCGATTCCAAACCCCTCTGTAATACCCTGTGAAAGTCATGACCTTTACTACAAAATGGCCGAAAATGGTTTAATGGTATGCTATTCCTGTGGTTCAATTAAGTTTCAGGGTGTGTTTCAAACCAAAGCAAAACTATTAATTATATCTAATGCAAACACCAATTCTCTTTCAGAAACAACTTTCGGTTTGTCAATATCATGTTCGATGTTGATGTTATAGCATTTTAAAATCGAAACTGAAGAAATGATAAGTGAATTTTTATATGGGGTAATAACTTTACTTACCAATTATGTTGAGATCCTTGATATTGCAATTGCCCCAAATTATTACAAAACCTGTTGGCAAATGATTGTCAATCTGAACTGGCCAATCATACCACCTCATTCGTTGAGATAATTAACATAACTTATGTGAACCGCTTAGAAATGGAAATATTTTATCGAGATAACATTTTATCAAAATACACATAACATTTATTTGCTATGGAAAACAACCTTAAACAATACATTATTACGGCAAAGCTTCTCTACAAATCGTTTTACTTAGTTTGATGAGACTTGATAAGCTGCTATCACACCTCTCAGCCCTAAGCTGTAGCGGCCAGATTAGTCGGAGATCATATCATTAATTTGGACACTTGGACAAACAGGAAATAGTATCGAAGCTCTGGCATTTTATCGAGATTGTCAAGGAGGTCATGAACTCTGAGTGTGGCACAACATCCACATCCAACAAAACAAATAAATACAAGAATACAAGAAGCAAACTTTTCCGTCCAGCGCATCACTGTGAACAGGAACAAATCTCTACAAACGATGACCATCGCTTCATAATCTAGAAATAACTCAATAAGGCAGCAAATCTTGCTAAGTCTAAATCCCTCTTTGAGAAAACTGATTGTAGTAACAAATCAGACAGGCTAAAACTTCAATATCGATGAGTTTGCAGCGTAAACCTTACACTCATAGCATAACCATTACCATCTATTCCGCAATGTAGACCTATACTAACATTGATATTAAACAGGAGTATCACAAGCCAATGGACAGAAATAGATAATCTGTAAGTAGAGAGTCAAGACCTACTCAAAATGTCTGATTTACGCAAACACAACTGCAATCCATTGACTCTCACGACAAAACAAGTCAGTCAGTCTGAAATATGAGCATTTCAATCGCTTGTCCCTGGCCTGTGTAGTTGGCCGAGTTATCATGTGGATGATTTGACATTTGACGATCAGAAGAACGAGAATGTCCCGAAATTGTTAGCTACCATCCTAAGAAGCTTAATCGATTTGGACTTGTTGAAGGTTATATACCGTGCAGTGGCTCTAATTGGGTTTCATCTGGTTGAATCATTCTTGTCTTTGACCACATTAGTAGCCTATACGACATGTACCGAGATCATCCCAACATTCCCACATCTGGGCCTGGAGCTGACAGATACACACGCATCTACCCTCTTAAACCTGAAAGACCAAAATACAGCCTTCACATTTAAATCCATTGCAAGGTTCACGAATGCGACGTACGACCAGGACATATGTATTGCAATAGCACATCATAGGTCCTGAATATTATTATTGCCAAATTGGTTACTGGCTTCCAGAAACAAAATGGGCACTCTTTTGGAACTACAATGGTCTACGGAGCAATCAGTCTCCTGCATGGACATGTTGGCCACTGAGTGGAGTGTTGGCTTCATAAACTATGAGCTCTTGATCAGAAACCAAGCAACTTGCCAGTGCATATTTAGTGGAATTTCATCCAAGGCAACACATCTGATTGATCGACGACAACCATGGTCTTTGTGGTTGGTTGGCTGGCTGTGTGGTAATAAAATGAGACAGGATATCAATAATTATGTTAGCATGGAACACAAGACAGCAAGAACTAAAGAAACAAGGCCTGCAAGATAAGGCATATTGCTAATCTGGCAGTAGATAGGGGAAGAAATAAAATCTTTGATGTACAAAAAAATAAGTTTTAAGGGGTACGTACAGGGGGGTTTGCATCGACCAGATGACGAACGACGGTTATTTCCCCACTCAGAAAGATCATCTCCATCTTTTGGAGGGGTACCTAAAATATATTGTCTAACACCACCCCTTACTTTTACATAGTCAATATACTTGTTTACATTTTGTTCTGGGGCCTACACAATGAAATTGCGAATACTTCAAAAGGCATTCAGAAGCAAAACATTGGTCTTTAGCCAAAGTTGTACAATAACATATTAAAAATCCATGGTCAAATTCAAGTTGCTGTTTCATCAAAATATAAAACAATACAAATATTTCGTTTATGTCCGTGCGTGACATCGGTTGTCTGTTTATTCGCACAAACAGAATGCAAATGTTTGAACAAAACTGATAAGGCCCAGAATAGGTCTTGTAGCAAGTAGGTCAGTAGTATACTGTAACTACGATGTCCATAAACCTGCAGAAACCAAGTATTGCAGAATTATACATTTTAAAGGCTGTACAATTTTCATTTTAATATGCAACTAAAACGTGTATTATTGTAATTGTTGTCGTTATGATGATTATTATTATTAGTGGTAGTGGTAGTGGTAGTGGTACTGGTAGTGGTAGTGGTAGTGGTAGTGGTAGTGGTAGTAGTAGTAGTAGTAGTAGTAGTAGTAGTAGTAGTAGTAGTAGTAGTAGTAGTAGTAGTAGTAGTAGTAGTAGTAGTAGTGTTATTATTGTTATTGTTAGAGTTATTGCTATTACTACTGTTATTTTATTGCTACTGTTAATATTTTATTATTATTATTATTGTTACTATTGATGTTTTCAGTGTTACGTAGACAATAAGGATCACATTATCGATTAAAATTCCTTCTTCTTTTTCTCCACAGGAACATCTTTCCAGACAACATTGTACGGGCCGCCTACCAGCAAGTCGACACAGAGTATGAGTTAAGATTCTCTAAAGCAAAAAACATAACGGAAAAGATAAGAATAATTCGCTACCTAGGCGGTACTAATGCTTTAGGTATGTATAACTGACTTATATTGCAGGCCGGGATCAATGATGCCGGGGTGTACGATCGGAAAAACCAAGAGAACGTGATGATTCTTGCGTGTATTAAGTCGTATTACATTGCCTTAAATTCTGTCTTCACTATTATGCTCCTTATATCTTAATATAATAATAAATATGCTGACAGTATTCACCCTTTCAAGTGTGTCAAGTGTACTTATTTACATTAGTAAACCCATAATAATGTTCGGTATTTGAAATACCCAGATCAACATGTGATAGTCGGGGCGCACGGTGGTCGAAGTGGACACCTCGTGCTATTTTTGGTTGCCCTGTTGTTTTCTAAACTTCAAACATTCATTAACAATAATTCAGAGGGCAACCCTCTGAAATCAGTGTACTTCACTCCGAAAATCGCACTTAAATTCAGACGTATAGGGTGCCGGAATGGCCGTTTAGTCACAATTGCAATTTGTTTTTCTCATAGTTTGTTTAGGGCTACAAAGCTAGTTTTTATGGCAAACTATTCGTATTGCAGAGGAGCATAAACACAATAGATATCTTATTGAAATGTACATTTTAAGGCAACAGATTCAGCAATATGTTAAAATAAACACTTCCGTTTTGTCATCGACATCATATAACGTTTACCGTAGTTTTCTTAATATATATTCAAAATATATGGTTAACATATCAAAATGATCCCCATTCATTCCTCTGTTGTTATATACCACGACATTGTAAAATGTATCAGCACATCACGTGTTTTTGAACTAACATATACGTCACCCCTCGTTTTGGATTGACGTAATGTTTTGACACAAAATGGGAATAACTAGTAAAATGGGGAGCCTACAGGATCGATAGGGGACGGTGATATGCAACTCAGGCATGTGATGTAATCGGGCTAATAACGTGCACGCGCTGTTTGTTTACTTTTTTAGTTTATCTTTGAATTCTTTAGGTCCAACTGTTATTCGTGCATAGTCGTTATTCGTGCACCTCGTGCTATTTTTGGTTGCCCTGTCGTTTTCTAAACTGCAAACCTTCCTTAATAATATTCCAGAGGGCAACCCTGTGAAATCAGTGTATCTCACTCCGAACATTGCATTTACATTGGGGCTTATGTGGTCTCTTGATGGCCGCGCTGCATATATTTCTCTTTCCACATGTTCACAGTAAATGTGTGACAACAAACTTAAGTGTAGTATCAAATAATCAGGAATGACGAGAACTAATATGCATGGCAATATCGTATTGATATGTTTATTTATTAGGAAGCCAGGTACAAAACATTGGACAATTTATCGAAAAATCAGTTCTGTTTCGCAGTTGACATTACACAACAGGAGTTATAATTACCTTAGTATGTAATCAAGATATTTATGTAATATATCACAATGATGTACATTCATTTACCTACTGGATTATGCAAAGCAGTGGTAAAATAGTGCTATATTATACGCAATAACGAGCCGAACATGTACCCCACCCCTAAGTGTTGCGCAATCCAGACGTGACGCAAATCGGAGTGGATTTCATTGATTGTATCAATTTCGCGTTTCTTAGTGTAATAATACACTAGTAAAGACAGTCCTGATGCATACCCTACTGCTGGTTATTAATGCAATGTTTGTTAAGGCAATATAAAATTATGATAACACGCATTATTCGAAATAAAAAACACATCAAGGTGTTACTCAATCACATCTTATACATTGTTCTGTGTAATCTGTGTCACTCTTGTCATAGCCATTTTTTTCAACAAGAATAAAAACAGGTATTACTCGCCCATATTTGATATCTTTCCCATCGTATGGCCAAGCAACACAACACGGCACTTAAAAATTAAACTTCAATTCAGGCCTGAAGGTGTCTGAATGACTGTTAAGTCACAATGGCTAATTATGAAATATTCATGGTTTATTTAATGAAATTAGCTAGTCTCTGTATCAAAATATATCCGGAATGGTGAGAGGAATACAGACCACAAATATATTATAAAAATGTATATATTTTAAGGCAACGAGAAACAAACAATTGAAGACTAAGTAGAAAAACATTTCCGTTTTGTCGTCGATTTCATATAAATGTACCGTAGTCACCTTACTACATATTCAAGCTATATAATGAGTGAACATATCAAAGGTATCCACATTCATTTCTCGGTTGATTTATACCATACAATTGTAAAATACATTTGAACATCACTTGTTCTAGAATCAACATACAGTGTATACTTCTCCGCCTCATTTTGGTTTGACGTTAGATTTTAACATCATCTCTGGAATAACTTGAATATATAAATACATTGCGTCTAATAAGTAAATTAAATATAACGTATTCTTGTTTTCAAATACATGAGGTATGTTATCATGTTTGAATGACATGTTTTGCAGCGTATCAGTCATTTTAACTTAGTTTGGTGTCTACGGTGTTTTACCGACAACATATACGAAACTAACAAAATAAACACAACGGACACTTATGATTACCAATTATATGGTATGTGACATCACTATATTTGACAATGTCTAAAAAACGGCAACTACTCGTCTGCATAAGCTATTTTGATTGTTGAAGATAACAATTTGGTGACGGCAAGGACGAAGAATTTCGTACATCATAACGTATTGAATCATTTTGTTGTCGAGCGCCATACCTTCTCAAATTTAACCACACTACATTTCTTTGTGCGAAAAGCTTAAAGCCAGATTACTTGTAAAGATGAGGACTATATATTTGCAACCTATATGTGATCAATAGTTTCAGTTGATGATTGTGGCATGGCAATTTTGCCGTTCGTCATCCATAAAGAAAGTAGAGCTCGGAAGCAACCACTATCAATGTTGGAATGCTTTCTACATAACACTGGCTTCAACAGTGCCATCCACATGCTTTATGTATGGTTTAATGATCCATCCTGTTCAAATAGATCCGCTTAGAATATGCAGCAATTAAAGCTGGCCAATAAGTTTGGGGTGAAACACACAGTAGTTATGGCTGATCAGGCTTTGCACGATATTTCATATGGGTTACGGGAGCAAGCTTCCCCTGATGATGACATTGGGATCTTATTGTCATGTGTGTAGTTTCATCTCACTGTAAACGCTATGGGCGCAGTTGGAAACATTATGTGGAGTCTTATCCTTATAGAAACTGGTTTGTGTAAGCAAGGAACGGCTAACAAGGTTTTGAACACAAATGACTACGGGAGGCACGGGTGCATTTGAACAATGGGAAAATGGGCAATTGGGAAAATTTGGTTTAGTATAATAACATGCTCCCATTTGTTGTTGCTGTTGGTCACCACAACCACATTTATTCGCTGCCAATGTGCCTAAAGGAAATGAACAACCTGAAGAACCCAGCACCATATGTATATCAGTACTTCACGAAAGGTCAATATGATGTGCGAAAAAAGCTGAATCATTCAAATGTATCACTTCTAAAATAGCTCATGGGCAGACATAAAGCATAGATGTGAAGGAAAGTGCGAGTGGGCTTACATAAATACCCCTGGATGCTAAAGTACGAACCAAGTAGCATTACACAAAGCCTGTGTATCTGAGTTATCATTCCATTTCAAAGAAGTGATGAACCATCTGCAGTCTAACAATCCCACGAAGATGGAAACCAGCAAATGGTCAATCAAGTATGCATAAAAAGAGCACATGATCAATCCCGTCACGGTAGACTCCAGCAACATACTAAATATTGCCACGAAACAGTGAGCCACTGTAACTATCATGAAAACTCTGGAAACTGTGAAAAATATTTGCAAAACTGAGCTCCAGGAATATTTGAATGACAACGCAAAGTCCAAAAGGTACGTGACAGCATATTTGAAGAACTGCATCCTCAATAACATCTTACTGTGCTGCAGAAGCAGACGTAGCAGCTGATCAATGAAGTTGTCAGGCTGATACGCCTTCTTCATCAGAAAGGTATTGGGGAAAATGTCAATCTTGAGGAAATCATCGTAGAATATGAATGTTCTAAGGTACCGCAAGCTTTGTTTGAGTCAAATGGATCGATGCATCAAGGCTGTAAGGCTTGAGGTTGACAGCTGTTCTGAAAGAGACTCACTTGAAGATGGAGGAGAAATTATTAGATATCGGTTGGAAGACGGGTTCCACACATTTGGAACCAGTATCTTTGACGGTGCCGCCTTTACCAGAACTTTCACAATGGTATACAAGTTACGTGTCGCCAGCAAATGCCCTTGTAATTGTTCTTGCCAAGTGCCGCGTTGTGCTGCTTGCAAGTGCAAACGGAACGATACCAAATGTAGGCGAGTAATACCTGTTCGGACTCTTGTTGAAAACAATGGCTGTGACAAGAGTGACACAGGTGACTCAGAACAATCTTTAAGATGTGAGTGAATACCACCTTGGTATGTTTTTATTTTCGAATAATGTTATCATAATTTTATGGTGTCTTAACAAACATCGCATTAATAACCAGCAGTAGATTATGCATCAGTACTCTGTCTTTAATAGTGTATATTACCCTAAGGAACGCGAAAATGATACAATCAATGAAATCTACTCCGATTTGCGTCACGTCACGATTGCGCAACACTTAGGGGGTTGGGTAGATGTTTGGCTCGTGATTACGTATAACGTAGCACTATTTTACTGTTGCTTTGCAGAATTCAGTAGGTAATTGAATGCTCATCATTTTGATATATTACATAAGTATATTGATTACATATTAAGAGGACCTATAACTCCTTTTGTGTGATATCAACTGGGAAACCGAACTGATTTATCGTTATTTTGTCCAATGTTTTGTGTCTGGCATCTTGAAAAATAAACGTATCAAAAAGCTATTGCCACAAATAATAGTTCTCGTCATTCCTGATTATTTGACACTACACTTAAATGTATTGTTATACAGTTACTGTGAAAATGGGGAAAGAGAAATGTATACAACTGGGCCATTAAGGGCATGAATATAAACGTAATTTTCGGAATGAGGTACACTGATTTGAGAAGGTTGCCCTCTGGAATATTGTTCGGGAGGGTTTGACGTTTAATAAAATACACGACAACCAAAAATAGCACGAGGTGTCCACTACCTCCAAAATTTGGACCCGTGCGCCCTGACTATGAGTGTAAGTATATAAATCTGAATACGAGCACGTAAGTTTTAACTTTCCCTTTTCAATATGTATACATTTGTAATTGATGAACATTTTATCAAAATATTTTGAACTTGGTCTCGGAAATAATGTTTTACTGATTCGATTATTAATTGTTTGTTGACTGCCGGATTACTTGTTTAAGTGAACAATTGCTTACTATCACAAAGAGTGCCACGTTGCACCTAAATGTCTACGTTTTCAGGTATGATTACGATCTGGATCGTGTTTGGAGCGCTTCTTGGAAAATTGGGCGAGAAAACAATATTCGTGCTTGAAGTAATGAGCGCACTCAATGTGATTGTCACAAAGCTTATTTATGCGGTAATGTGGTCAGTAGTAGAAATTACAATCCCTCTATCTCCCTCTGACACACAAACACGCACACACACACACACACACACACACACACACACACACACACACACACACACACACACACACACACACACACACAAACAAACACACACACACACACACACACACACAAACACACACACGCACGCATGCACGCACGCACACACACACAAACACACACAACCACGCATGCACGCACACATATACACACACATCAACGCACGCATGCACGCATGCACGCAGGCACGCACACACACAAACACACGCACGCACACACACGCGCACGCACATGCACACACATACACACAAACACACGCACACACACACGCACGCACACCCACACCCACACACACATGTATATATATATATATACATACATATATATATATATATAATATGTATATATATGTATATATATATATATATATATATATATATATATGTATATATATATATATATATATATATATATATATATACATATATATATATATATATATATATATATATATATATATATATATATATATATATATATATATACTGTATGATACACATATTATTGTATAACATTATTCCCAGACAATGAAACCGTGGCACAGGGGAAGAAACTGTCTCGGATGCGGTATTGCTTAGTACGGATACCTTACTACGTCTGCTATATGTCTCTTCTTCGATGTAGTTTAGTTAAACTTAGTGAAATTTAATGAATCTGATACATAATAAATCAAAATTCAACGTTATCTCAAACATATTTGTAATTTGGAAATTATGCGTTTTAACGCTTTTTATAACCCAGTGAGCAACCAGGTTTGCAACGACATAAGCTGCTGCGTTGGTCATAACATGGATTGATGGCGAATGGTGGAACAAAACATCAAATCTAGTTGTGTTATGGTTGTAACAGCGAAATCTAGGTTGCTCTGCACTTCACTCAAGTGTCATGTTTCGTCTCACCCAGGTATTCCCCCATCGGTATCGCGTCCCTCATCGCGGGCAAGATCTTGGAATCAGAGAACTTGCAGCAGACGATACCACAACTGAGCATGTTCGTAGCCACGGTTGTCATTGGTCTGGTGTTCCACACCTGCATCACGCTCCCTTTGACCTACTTCTTCACCACACGCAGGAACCCTTTCGTCTTTATGAAGGGCATCTTAAATGCGTGGATTACTGC
>OZ024859.1:5183023-5185523 GCA_964017155.1 Oasisia sp. SBJ-2009
CTTGACAGTATGGATTATAATTATTTCCAATTATTAGCAACCTCTTCTAATGGTTAAGAAGTCGTACGAAAACGTGCGATTGTTACATCTCCACTGACTGTTGCTACCCTATGTACGTGTGACAATAGTTGTTGCATGGTTAATGTAATGACGAGAAAACGGTTCGGCCACACATAATAGTGTAAATAAACTGTTACCGAATGTAAACGACCTTATCAATCAATGACACAAAGAATACAGCAATTTCTGCCGACATAGGCCCTATGTTGAAATTGTAATACGTATGTGTAACTGAACGCCTGTGACCACATTCTCTGTTATCCAAGGGAGCGGATGCGAGCCTCTGTGAACGTGATAGGAGACGCCTTTGGAGTCGGCATAGTGGCATATTTGTCGAAAGAAGAGCTGGATCAAATGACGAGAAGCCGAGAGGGATCAGTAAGAACTCGACCAAGTTTCTGAGATTGCAGATACATTGCAAGGGGCCAGTATGTTGGAAGTGGTTGTCAACATTCACGTTCAAGTGACCGTGGACATGGAATATGTTGCACTGAGATACATGTTAAGAACGAAATGGACAGCTATGAATACTAAAGCAGATACAAAGAGCAACATAGTAAATAAAATACCTTAAATAAAACAAACTAATACTAATGTATATTGAATTCGAATTAAATTGTTGACGTATCGGTCTATCGTCATTTGTTATCCTTCCGGAAAGAAATGTCTTTATTTGCCATTGAATTGTCAATCTAATGCTCATAATGGCAGAGTTCGCGAGATCAGAAAACTTACCATCGCTATAGCTGTTGTATTATTAATCGAGTGTGTCGACAAAAAAGAGCAGGAAACAATTGAACATCGCAAGCAAACCGACTCACGTTGAATATCCGCACAGCACGTCAATACTTTCATTGGACCATGCTGAGGTTAACTGCTCTGTATCTTCTTCCTGTATCAATATCTCTTACGGGGTCGGCCTGGGGCCGGTTTCATAAAGCCTCGTAAATGTACGACCAATTATGCGGTCTACTGGTCGCAGCTAACAATTAATTTAGCATTCGCGTAAACAAAGCGACGTAGAATTGACGTAATTAGGTCGCGGTTTCATAAAGCCTGCTTACGACTTCGTAGCGGGCTTCGTCGGAAGCCGAAAACGTCGTAAAGTTACGCTAGTTGCGTTTCACAAGTCTGTATCATTGACATGTATAGTTGCACTTAAGCTGCGCCATGTACTTAGTAGGCGTAACTTTACACTAGTTGAAATATTTACATGATGCTCCTTAAGTTCGTTGATGCTCCCTACACGCCCACTCTCAACTTATTATTTGTTATTGTTTACACTGGTTATCCTTTACTTTCATCATAGCTTGTCATTTGCTATACGGACGGCAAAGGCGGCAGCTAAAGTGAAAAAGGGTATCTACAGACACCACAAATTCAGGTATTCCCCACCGCGACCTAATTAAGTAAAGTCTATGTCGATTTATTTACGCGAATACAAAATTTGTCTGAAGAAATTGGCTGTACGCTATATTGAATAGACGCTGTTAGCTGCGACCGGTAGACCGCATAATTGCTCGTAAAGTTACGCGGCTTTATGAAATCGGTCCCTTTCAGCTGGAGTGTAAGGTTGTTACCACCACGATCATCATCATCATCACCGCCGTCATCAATACCACCATCGCCATCTCCATCGCCACCACTAATATCACTCTCATCATCATCATCACCACCACCACCACATCACAGTCATTACTCCCTCCGCAAAGCTTTGCCTAATAGGCTGACTAGGGAGGGTGATAATATATGTCATCTTCAATTCGCCTGTGATATAATCGTATGTGCTAATAGACCATTATGAACTACAGTAAATGCTGCATGAGCTAATCAATGTCACAATCAGGACACGCACGCACGCACGCACGCACGCACGCACGCACGCACGCACGCACGCACGCACAAACACGCATGCACGCACGCACGCACGCACGCACGCACACCACACACCACACACCAGACACCACACACCACACACCACACACCACACACCACACACCACACACCACACACCACACACCACACACACACACACACACACACACACACACACACACACACACACACACACACACACACACACACACACACACACACACACACACACACACACACACACACACACACACACACACACACACACTAGGAAAACCTGGTTGTAAATCTAAAAGGCAAGTTACAAGAAGTGTTAAAGGCGTTTTATCGAGTGGGGCCAACGGTTTTTGGAAAATGTAATAAGACGTTGTTACTTACTATGCTACCGTTTGTTATATGATATGATATTAGAGCGCAGTGGTTCAGGGGTAGAGCTTCGGACTCTCGACTAAGATGACCCGTTTTCTAATCCTGTGCTGCCGTGTTAAAACCTTGGCAATTATATTCACTCTACATTGTTCCAGTTCATTCAGCTGTATGAATGAATATCTGGTTATAGACAGTG
>OZ024859.1:5190523-5193023 GCA_964017155.1 Oasisia sp. SBJ-2009
AGGACTACTTGTTCCATGTCCGCGACCACTTAAATCTTGAATGCTGTCAACCACCTTCTTCGCATCCTCTGATCTCTTTTCCATCTCGATGGATTTGTCGGACACTGGATAATCTCTCAGTTTGGTCAGGTCACTGTGCGACAGGATTTCAGAACAACTTGTTCCATGTCCGCGACCACTTAACTGTTGAATGCTGTCAACCACCAGCAGCTTATTCGCATCCTTTGATCTCTTTTTCATCTCGATTGATTTGTCGAACACTGGATACTCTCTCAGTTTGCTCAGGTCACTGTGCGACAGGATGGCGACTATCTCTCCGATCTCGATCTCGCGTACTTTGACATGATCCGTCCTGCTCAGCTCTTTTTGCGACAAATGTGCAACTATGCCCACTCCAAAGGCGTCTCCTAACACGTTCACAGAAGTCCGTATCCGATCCCTTGGACAACAGAACAAGTTCATAGGCGTTCACTCACACATAAGGAAGACAATATTAACATATGTTTTTTGATTCAATGATTGATTGATTGATTGATTGAGTGAGTGAGTGAGTGAGTGAGTGATTGGTTTGCTGATTGATTGTTTGATGGAATGATTGTTTGACTGGTTGATTGATTGATTGATCGATCGGTTTATTAATTGATTGGTTGGCTGGTTGGTTGAACGATTGCTTGATTGATTGCTCGATCGATTACTTGACTTTATTGATTGATTGATTGATTGATTGATTGATTGATTGATTGATTGATTGATTGATTGATTGATTGATTGATTGATTGATTGATTGATTTAGTGAGTTAGTGAATGAGTGAATGAGTGACTGAGGGATTGAATGAGTGATTGGTCGATAGATCGATTAAGTGAATGAGTGAGTGATTGATTGAATGATTGAGTGATTGATGGATTGAGCGATTGAGTGATCGATCGATTGATAAGTTTATTAACACTCATCACTACATTAACCATGCAACATATACACGTGCGCAGAAGTCAACAGGCAATGGATGCATAGCAATCAGTTTAAAAGAGGATGGCTCTTTTTAGTACGAAATGGTAATGTATTCCATAATTTCAAAGTAGACACATTGAAACTTAACAGCAGGCAGGTTTGGCTAAACACACATTTTTTAACAGTTTGTATTTTACACGGCAGTTAAAATTGCAGTCACCACAGTCACGAATACTGTTACTGCCATTGCCCTGAGTTACGCATTATCTATTTATCGCTCGCTGTTACAAAAGTTCAAATGTCCTAAAGGAATAAACCAAATTTGCTGTAATTCATTACATTTGACCTTTATTAGTTATTTATGTTAGTTAGTCTGCTGACATACACGGTATATATACAGACTAACATAGCTGAACAGAGTCGACAGAATATTGAATAGTGGCAAAGTCATAGATGGCAGTGCCTCTGTCTCTGCCTCCGGCCTAGCCAAATCTACCGGCATAGCAATAGCCATAGCACAGGCACCACATGCAATGCAAAATAGCCTTCAATAATGTTGTCATTATTGATGTGGAGTTCTGTCAGTTCGATTCATACATAATGCCATATCGGGGGTTTGCATACGTCGTTTATTTGCGTTTATTAATGCTAATAATCTCAATCATAACGTAAACAACTCACATGAACCAGTCGATGGAGAGAATGAGATGGATATCGCCGGTGGGCAGATCTACCGCCTCCAGAACAAGCAACATAGTGACCGTAGCTGGACCTGGCACGCTGGTCACTCCTACACTGGCCAGAGTGGCAATCACACTGAAGCAAACCGGCACACACTATATTCAACGGGGCGTGCATGCAAGTTCGGATCTTTATTTGTATGCATTGCGGTCCTTGAATGTTTAAGAACTGCCTCTAAATGTTACGTCAAGTAAACACACGAGAGCACTGGTTGCCTTATTTGTTTTTAGAAGACGAAACAGAAAAGACTGCGAATGCATGGCGAATGCAGACGTTTGAAAAGCGACGTTATTTTTCAGATCGCTGGAATCATACCATCGAGCCAGCGGGATACCGTTAGCACTTGTACATTACATTAATTGAATTATATATATATATATATATATATATATATATATATATATATATATATATATATATATATATATATATATATATATATATAACATGAATTGTATTCGTTTCAGAAATATAAGTGATTTTACTTTATTAACTAACATGTGTATTTTATATAAGATGTGTGAGGAGACGTTTGGCGGCTGTAGGTGATCATTTTGTTAGTTAGGTCAGAAAATAAAATATCGCCGTCCTGATTCGGCCTTTATGTATTTCGCGCATCAGTGGGTTTAGTTTGTTTTCTTAACAAAACCCGATGCGCTGGCCGCCCCAGGTGTAATGCCCAAAATGTCAGCCTCCATAGAGGCTCAGTAATTCTCTTTTAACACTTACAAAATTATTTAAGAATGAAATAACAATTCTGGCATATGATACAGTAGACATTGCTTAATGGTTTGACAACTGTTTTATGTT